>JZLH01S0626298.1:46378-57330 GCA_001188425.1 Eucidaris tribuloides | reverse complement strand
ACAATGGAATGGGGGGGGGAGGGACCTCACTTCGTCGCATCAGCGCAAAAACGCCCTTAGACGCCCATTATTCATAAACCCGTCAGTGCAGAAAGGCCCTTATGGAACATGCGCGTCAGTGCAGAAAGGTCCTTATGGAACACGCACGTCAGTGCAGACGCGTGTATACTAACGGTATTACTGCGGTCATTGCGCGTGTTCCATAAGGACCTTTCTGCACTGATGGGTTTATTAATAAAGGGCGTCTAAGGGCATTCTTGCGCTGATGCAACGACTTGGCTAACCCTCTAATGCCAAGTTTTCAAAATGGGTATCAGTGTGGGTTCCCCCATCAGGAATATTTTGAATGAAGTACATGATGAGGAGGTCCCCTTAGCACATCTTGTCTTTATTCAAGCACTGGAATTAAAGCCCACGTTTAGTTTTGGGGATTTTTTTTTATTTGAAAGCTTTATGCCCAAAAGTCATATCCCAGCAACAATAGATTCTGAATGTCTTTAGTTTTTTTAAATATTAATGAAAAATCTCGGTGGGGGGGGGACCCCGAGATTTTCGACTATATTTTACATTATAGCATCCAAAGGGTTAATAAGGTGTTAAGGTTATATGAGTTATACCTTATAAGAAATAGGAGATATAACCTTAACACCTTATTAATCCTTTGGATGCTATAATGTAAAATATAATCGAAAATCTTTGGGTCCCCCCCCCCCAAGATTTTTCATTAATTGATTTAAAAAAAAAACTAAAGACATTCAGAATCTATTATTGCTGGGATGTGACTTTTGGGCATAAAGCTTTCAAATAAAAAAAAATCCAAAAAACTAAACTTGGGCTTTAAGTATTTAAATCCATCCGGGTCAGGGAGTTGGAGCATAAATTCGCTTGGTTGTTTCAAAGGAACAGGTGTCCAGCTGACAGGCAAAGGAAACAAAAATGGATGACAAAAACAAATCACTGGGGAGGAGGTCAGGAGCATTTGCCTAGATTGCATGGATTACGTCGGTATATCCATGCAATCTAGGCAAATGCTCCTGACCTCCTCCCAGTGATTTGTTTTTGTCATTCCATTTTTGTTTCCTTTGGCCTGTCAGCTGGACAACCTGTTCCTTTGAAACCAACCAAGCGAATTTATGCTCCAACTCCCTGACCCGGATGGATTTTAAATACTTAAAGCCCAAGTTTAGTTTTTTGCGATTTTTTTTTTATTGACAGCTTATGCCCAAAAGTCACATCCCAGCAATAATAGATTTCTGAATGTCTTTAGTTTTTTTTTTAAATCAATTAATGAAAAATCTTGGGGGGGGGGGGCACCAAAGATTTTCGATTATATTTATACATGTATAGCATCCAAAGGATTAAAAGGTGTTAAGGTTATATCTCCTATTTCTTTATAAGGTATAACTCATATAACCTTACACACCTTATTAACCCTTTGGATGCGTATAATGTAAAATATAGTCGAAAATCTCGGGGTCCCCCCCCCCACGCCGAGATTTTATCATTAAATAATTTAACAAAAAAACTAAAGACACTTACAGATCTATTGTTGCTGGGATACTGACTTATTAGGGCCATAAGCTTTCAAAAAAAAAAAAAATCCCCAACATACTAAACGTGGGCCTTTTAATTCCAGTGCTTGAATAAAGAAAGATGTGCTAAGCGGGACCTCCTGCATCATGTACTATCATTCAAAAATATTCCCTGATGGGGAACCCACAACTGATACCCCATTTTGAAAACTTGCATAAGAGGGTTAGCCAAGTCGTTGCATCAGCGCAAGAATCCCTTAGAACGCCCTTTATTACATAAACCCGTCTGCCACTGGACGTGCGTGTTCCTATAAGGACCTTTCTGCACTTGACGCAGTGTGTTCCAATAAGGGCCTTTCTGCACGACGGGCTTTTTTATGAATAATGGCCGTCTAATAGTGGGCCGTCGTTATTTGCCGCTTGATGCACGAGTGAGGTCCCTCCCCCCCCCCAATCCATTGTTCTTGATACTTACCTAAATGATGAAGTCCACATCATTTGTTGGCCACAGTGAATAACAACCATCGGGAGGTTTCAATGGGCCGTGTCCCAGATGACTCCTCCACTGTGGCTCTGTAGGACAAGTGACAACATAAAGACATTTAAGAATTCAAGCTATAAATTTCTTGAAAAGTAAGGGCAGCTAGTACGCAAATCAAGCAACGACAACCATGAAAACACTCTTAAAGCCCAAGTATGTTTTTGTCTCGATCGACACAATTTTGGGGGTCAATCATTGTCACAGAAGTATTCAATTGTCACCCCAGACATAGAAAAACAACATCATACCTACTGAAAATTGTTTTATACGTGGACAAATTTATGAATGTTTAAATTAAAGAAGAGCATCTAGTGCGTATGCTTATCATGAGAGGTTGTATTTCCGCGACGGGTGAGCTACCTGGACACCGCACAGTTAGAACGCGCGCTTCACACCGTCGGGGAACTAGTCGCGCAAAGTTGCAAACAGAACCCGTGACCAGCAGCAACTATTTTTCTCCCAAAAATCTTGATTTTGAATGAAATACTGAAAATGATTATTTGCAAATTATGTTTTTTTAGCGCAACATAATCCAAGAAAAATTGTGAAAATTAGGTGTCCGCGGAATTAACTCAACACTCTCAACCACCCTACATTACACTATGGAAGTCTCCGGGGGTTTTCCCCTACCACCCAAGATTTTACATTTTTGAGTAATTTTTCAAAAGTGGCAAGTTTCAAGAGTGAGCAATTTTCAAGCGTAAAAATAGATCATATAGGTGTATCTTTAAAAAACATAATGCAAACATAGGCCGTACGCCAGGAATTTTTGAAGGGGTGTTTTCGCCAGCGGCCAAAAACCAGGTTCCGGCCATTTTCCCCGGTCACCGCCCAATCGCCCGAAAACACGTACAGGGGGGGGGGGGGGGGCGGGGGGGGGGTATACGCCATCCAATGATAACATTCCTCAACCCATTTCTTGTTATGACTGGAAATTTTTTTTCGCCAAATCCAAGCCGTCCAAAATTTTCACGGTCACGTCAAGTCGCCGAAAACCACAAATAGTGGGGCGGGGGGGGGGGGCGAGGGGGGGGGGTAGTGACGAAAATTTGTTTTCAAACTTAGGTCCCACATTTTTTTCCAAGTCACGCAAGTAACAGAAAAAACTAAATCAACAGAAGGGGGGGGGGCACGGTGTTATGCCAAAATTTTTCTTTAAAATCTACTAAAAAATCACATTATTTCGCATTTTCAGACACCCCACTTTTTAAAAAAAGGGGGGTATACGTTCTGCGAAAAAAGGGGGGGATTTCCACGGCTAAAAGGGGGGTTGAACACCCCAACACCCCCCCTGCATGCGTACCGTATGAAATTGCAAAGAATTTCACTTTTACCATTGATCAAAACTAAATTGGGGCGTTAAGCCGGTCAAAAACAATAAACCGGAAACATAATCACTGATTTACCAAAACTCCCTGCGAAAAACAGGTCATCATGAGTTTGCTCTCAGCCACTACTATTAAAATAGCCAGCCATCATTGTATTGATATTGAAAATTAACATACTGTTATTGCACACACACACAATTCGAAAAATTTTTTTTTTTAATGAAAGTGCTAACACAAAATTTCACACGCTTCATATAAAACTGCTAGGACATGACTCCCAAATCTGTGAACAGTGTTTTGATTATTATCTGTCATCTCTTCAAATCTAAGCCCTCTTGATAAACATTTTGCAGGCTCCATTGTCGACACAGAATAGAATAAGAATAAGAATAGCCCTCCTCTTTTGTTCTTATTGTCTAAGGATTAAAAGGATGTAAAAATAATAATAATAATAATTGTTGAGTGAATGCAGCATACACAGCTTGCCCAAAAGGACAGTTAAATTGCAAGTTCAGTCTGTACACCAAGGCACTGATAGCACATAGATATGTATAGCCTGTGAGAATACATTCTTGTCACCTCTGTGGCTTAATATTGCTTGCTGACAGTGAGCTTTAACTAACACAACCAATGACAATTGTTCTGAATTGACTTTCTTGCAAAATTTGCTAATAACTTTTCAAGTTCAACAGCCTTAACCTCATGGCATTCTTGATCAGCTCTGGCAACATGTAGTCTAGTGGCTGACGATATATGGCGAAGGTGCATTGACGTGGCCATTCAGCCTGATGCCTGGGCATACCCGTATCGTAATTCACACTGCTCCCTGCAAAATTCGGAGCTACAAAGTGAACGAATGTTAAGGCAAAATTAGCTGAAAACAACTAGACTGTTTCTACGATATTGTAGATTCAATGCATGACTTTTCAACAAACGTTGTCCATAAACAATGTGACCAGTTCCTATCAATATTGGAGAAATTAACAAACTGATGCGTAAATCGTAAACTCTTAATTCTGATTATCCCTCTCCATTTTTTATAAATTATTCATGATAATACACAAAATGCAAAGAGCCTTCAAATGAAAATAGGCTTGAAACTTTTTCAAACGCGGTAACATTATTGCCAGAGAAAGGAATTATAACTTCAATTTTAACCAGCAGAAGGAAAATTAATAATATTTTTTTAAACATAGCATTAGGCAAATGATGCTTGATAAGGCTGAACATTGAGAAACACCAACAAAGTTGCCAAAACATATTTTTACTACCTCCCCCAACATTTACAAAGTATGATTAGTTGCTCGTGTATCACAATGATGATTAAGCTGTTTGCTATATGGGACACTGAGGCGATGTTGTTATGACAAGAAGTGGCAAGGCTGAGGTATTCAATAAAGTTGCATTCAAAGTTCATAACAATTGGGGTTTCTAAATTGGCGCACATGGAGACACCTTACTACCGTATTTCTTTAAAGTGTGTATACACTTTATTTTTTTTACAAAATGTGATTCTAAAAAGGCCATAGGAATTGTATGAAAGCCTCATTTAGATTTCTCATATATACACAATTCTTCTGTTAGGATTATATTCCCTACTTAACATGCACAAAACAGATTGACCCAGCATTCATTCATATTATGAGTTTATTTTTGCAGAGTACAGGAAATGCGGGGGGAATTAAAAACAACAACAAACATAATGGCTATAAACAAAACATTTGGATCAAGAGCACATGAAAAACATCTTTTCACACAATGTCTAGTTCTGAGCTATGATAAGCTACATTTTTTATATCAGTGAAATTCAACAGTCAATACTTCACGTAAATCATTTTCCAGCACTCGTGTTTTGTGCTGAGAAAATGGAATGGCCAAACAAGGCTGCACACATTGTAAAACACTAGTTTACTAAATATATATTATTCAAATATTTCTGCATACTTTAAAAAAAAAAATTGTCCCTAACAACTTCATGACTTGCCTGAAGCATTGCCCGACATAGCAACAACTAATGTATAGCAAGTTGCGATTTCAGGTATTGAAATGCCATTTGTTATGAACAGGCTTATGGAGTTGTACTTGGCCTCAACAAAGGAACCTACATAAAATGTGACTACATTAGTAAACTAGTCTATTGAAGTTAGCGTTAACTCTTTCAATACAGAGAACACTTTTTAGTCTGAAAATTAAAAATAAAAATCTTTTCCAGTACCTGGCCCAAATCAGCCCACTCTCAAGACCTTCTTGATGACATCTTAGCGTGGCAATGATTACCAATGGAATCTCTCTGCAGAAGGAATTACATAACAAAAAAAAAAGGGGGGACTTACTCAACTGCTGCTTGAAAGAAAAAATTTCAGCGTTACATGTATCATTTTCTACTTAACACGTTCCCTGGCGCAATTTTTCACCACAAATGGTACTCCTTTCAATAATTGTTAAAAGATATAAAATATGACTATAATAGTTACTTGCTTATTACATTTTGTATAGTAAGAATATCCCACACTACATTTCTCATTAAAACAGGTAGGGTTACATCAGATATTTTCTTCCCAAATTGGAGAATTTTAGCAAAGATTTCTTTTGTGAAAATGCAGAAAAAGAACAGTTTCTATACACTTTTTGCGTTTATTGATGACCTGAAAAAAATAACTTAAAAATATGTAATGTAAACTTAGAATATTCATACATTATGATACCAATCATATTGCTGGAAAGAGTATACTATTCATCTAAAACCTTTCAACAAACTCTTTTCTCCATTGCTGCATGTGTAAGAAGTAAATAGCTGTTTGAAACTGACGAACAATCTTAAAGGTTGCTCAAATGACAGTACTGCTCAAAAGCCTTGACATGTTGAGAGCCATTGAGGTAGTCAGTGCGGCATAGGTACGTAGTCTCTGTCTGCTGGTTGTTTAGCAGTTAATTTATGCATAATAATTCAGGACACAGGAAAGAAGCATGCTGTCAATTATGACATAATATCGGCCTGCAAAGATATCCGCACACGCGCTTGCGAGGAGTAATATATGCAGGGCATTATTTGGATTTAATTTAATTGATTATTAATATGCCGATTTTTCTAGCATACATGGGATGTATAATGGCGAGACTGACAAAGTGGACCTCTGGATATGCTCTAATAATAAGAGAGCCTCAAATTCCACGAGATTATGGAAGTACCCATAGCTGTGTTTGGTTTAAAGATCTCTGAAATATACTGCAGCTGACAGCCAAATCAGCACAACTGTTTTGTCAAAGTTCACAAAGTATTCTATTGTCACCCCAGAATCAGAAAACAACATCAAACCCACTGAAAATTGCTCATGGTGACAAATTGTGAATGTATGGAACTTGCTCGAGAGTCCCCCCCCCCCTGCCAAATTTTACATTTTTGAGTAATATCTAAAAAAAATGGCGTGAGAATTTCAGAGCGATCAGTTTTCAGGGCCAGTGATAGATACATAATGTATAGCGTCTATGTAAAAAAATGAACTGGAAAAAAAGTAATTGCCAAAAGAATTTCTTTATCTACATTTTACCAAAACTATACTGTCGGCTTTAAACAGCACATCACTTGCTTCTATCACCATGTGGCTTTTTTTTTATTATTCCATCAGATGAGTCAATCTCATAATATATCCTACCTCCCCATGTCTTGATGGAGAGCTAGATGATGTTCACCAACATTCCGGAACCAAGGACGAGATGTTAGGATGCGATCCAGCAACCTATGGATCAAGCTTTTCCTGCCTGTACATAAGAACAATACAATGTCTTAACATAACGTACAATTTGTATTTTGTCAAATGATTTGTAATCAAGTCCTGGACTCTAGTCCAATTTTTTGTGTGACTTGGACTTGAGCTTGCGCCAAGTTCTTCTGTGCCAGAATAGTGAATGCAAAGGTTTGTTAATACTCAAGACTTAGAACTATGTGGACTCAACTCCACCACTACTGCATATGATACTGTGAACTACACATGATTTTCAAATACATGTTATCAGTAGGCGCAGATTAATTATAACTTGCTGAACTAATGTAATGGTCAAGCAAAATATAACTTTACTCAAAAGATTGCATAAATACTGCAATAGTAAGACTTGCCTTCTCAAAAAAGAATGATCCCGAACAAAGTCATTATGCTCAAAATACAGTGTTATTTATTTGTTGGGTTGTTTATACTAAACTTACATTGATGTGTTTCCTTTTTGGGCGGCAATTTTTCTCTGAAGCCTTCAGCCAAGTGGCGGGTGACAACATCTTTATGATCATCTAAAAGAGTCTTCACCATCTTGCAATACTTGGGCACGCTCAGGATCCATATCTCGCGATCTGCAATGATAAAAAATTCTAAAGGTAGTAAATAATTGTCAAGTCACACTAGGTTACCTTTCCAGCTCAAAGATTTTTAGAAACTGCTGCACAGCTCATCCCTCGAAATAAAATTTACCATCCCATTCATCATGGGCATGGGATCATCAGGAGCTCTCCCCTCCCTCACCCACCCCCCCCCCAAAAAAAAAAAAGAAAGGAAAAACAAAGAGCCTTGGCGCGGCACAACGTTCACCTAAGGTCATGCAAAACTCTCTGTGGTGCCTGCTACAGAATTCATCAATTGTACTATGGTTTGAGCCTCATTCAGCCTGATATCAGGCACCAACAGGGCCACATGCAACTAGTTAAAAGCTTGCATCCCCTTTACTTGCCATACAACTGATTTTACCCAAAATTCTCATCATCATTTTTCTAAAAATTAAGCCGAGCATTCCTGCCCAAGTTTAAGTCTAAATCCAATATGTGTTTTAAAGATGAAAATGTGAAAACTTCATGCATGACACACAACAGACAAAAAGCAATCATCACAATTGCTCACTTCAGCCTTCTGCAATAGGATTTGCTAACTATGGAAAGCCTCCCATCCCCCAACCACCCAAACCCAGTCCATTTTTTGACGCAAGTACTTCTGCTACCAACTACCAGTTCAAATATCATCCCCCCCCAAAAAAAAAAAAAATAAAATAAATAAATTAAATAAAAAATAAAAAAATAACCAATAAATAAATAAAAAAAAATTAAAAAATAAATAAATAAATAGAAAATTTAAAAAAAATTCAAGGGTGACTAACCACACATACACTTAGTCTGGTGAGAAGAATATTATTATATCTAAAAATCATTTTCATTACTAAGAATAGTGTTAGCATTATACTAGCATTATTGTCGATCATTCATTGTTAGCAGGTAACATTTCCTACTTTGTATTACCACCACTGCTGTTATTCATTTTTAAAGTGGCTGGCAGTACTTCTACATAATGATGAATGCCACCATAAGGGCTCAATATATATGAAGTATCTTTACAAATGACTGAATAGCCATGAGACCATATGAGATCACAAGAACATGGGGGGGTGGTATTCTATTTACAATTGTACAAATTTTGCATTCAAAGCCTTCTGTCATGCCATATTATAGCTAATTGTTTTTCACAGCCCATCAATCATTTATTGTAGGGCACTGATTATGAAAAAAAAGCTATAACTTTGCATGTCTCAGCTGTATGGCATTTGCTAAATGTGTAAATAGTCAAGAATACAAAGCCTTGAAACTTATTACTGACAGTGTCTTACTATCAAAGATAACTAGTGAATCAATATCACCTCAGCTGATTTGTATTAATTGCTAAAAAGCAGTCGCTAATTGATTTAACCCTTAAAAAAAAAAAATCTAAAAGATTGTTATTTGAAACTGTTCAGGGACCTTCATTTTTACACTATTTACAGTTGAGACATACTGGCTAGCATCACTAGCCATGTAGCGCGCCCTTGGCCATGCAGCCTGGATTTGAAAGAATTGCGAAGGAATGCCTAAAACAATGCCTGCTAACAAAGTGTTTAAAGTTAGCAGTGACATGATTGGGAACATTGAATATGAGAGCAAATTGAGTGTGAAATATATACCAACTATACACTAGCAAGAGTGATCTCCCACCTGGGAGCATTTGTCTGAATTTGTTACTTAAGAAAATCAAGCATAAACATAGGCAGTATCTTAATTTTTCTGGGACGATAAAAATAGATCCCCATTAGAGAGCCACACAGCATGGTTTCCGTCTACGAGGCATATTGACATTGTGTCATTAAAGATTGATCAACGATTTGAACTACAAGATTTTCACAGGAGAATCCTTGCATAGTTTACTTGGATTCTATAAGAGCTTTCAGCCCAAGTGAGGACTACCCCCAATCATGTCATTTACCTTTAAGATTTAAGCTCTTTCAGCATGATCCACCCAAAACATCATTGCCAAACTGTCACGCTACACACGAAATGCCTTGGCTAAGAGAGAACGTGGGTAGCAGCACGGCTTTATGAGTCTTATACGCAATGTCAATCACCAAATACAATCAGGATTACGATGAAATAGCATATAATTATTACTTCCTTTTGGAATGCAAAGCCATGACATGTCAAGTCATGTTGTCGTGGTTGCCATGCACAACCATTAGTTTAGCTTTCAAGTCTGGATACAAACCTCAAGGAAGTCTTGTGATAGGCAGACATGTGCATAGTTAAAACTTGCAAGTAACGACGAGATTTGCCACAGCAGACTTTACACATAAAGGCATGCATGTACAAGCAAGGCAAAATTATTACATTAGTTGCTTTCAATTTACCATCTGTTAAATATGGGCAACAACTTTCATTATTTTGCAAAATATTTCAAACAATACTATTATGCACGCCGACTCCTGCACATCATGAAATACAGAAATAAATTTTATGGCTTTTCAAGACTTCTCCATTATACATTAAAAGATCTGCTGACTTTTTTGCAACTCCCAACATCACAGCATGTGCTGCTGCAGTGTGACATTTACCTCACAGGAAGAAGACATCACATGCCATGCATGCTGCATACATGTACACATTCAATATCAGAAAAGTGGCACAAATCATGTCACAATGCTATACACTCAAATATGCTGCGAAAAGTCTTTAAATGAGAACGCCTGGAAAAAAGTTTTCAAATTTCCAGACTCTCCAAGGATTTTTTCATGGACATGTAAGAACTAAAGGCAAGTTTCACCCTGACATCAGTGCTTTTAATAAAAGTAGAAAAATCATAAAAACATATTAATGATAAGTTTGGCGAAAATCCACAATTGAATAAAAGATACTGTTATGAAACGTCATAACTCTCATTCTTGGTGGATTTTCGCAAACTTTCATTAATATTTTCTCTCATTTTTCTGCTTTTATCAAAACCCACTTAACATTAGAGTGAACTTGCGCCCTTTAAAAATAACCCTGCGACATATTCAGTTTATTTTGTGCCCTTTACTGTAAATATTTTTTTTTTTTAGGGGCGGGGGCGTGAGGGGAAAAGCCTATTTACATTGACTATTTCAGATTGACAGATACATTATATCTAGTCCAACAGTATACTGCTATGTTATGCTAATTATGTTCAGAGCGATACCTTCAGACAAGAGCATTCCCTTTAAATGATATCCTAATATACGTTCTATCTCTCTTCG
>JZLH01S0626290.1:17341-30302 GCA_001188425.1 Eucidaris tribuloides | reverse complement strand
TGTAGGGAGGGTATGTATGTATTTACATTGTATGTACACACTAAGAAATTAGGGAGTAATTGGGGTGTAGAAATTGATACAATAGCAACATCCTGGATATTCTACACCCTTAAGGGTGTAAAAGTACAGTATGCATCCCATAGGGTGTAAAATGAAAGAATTACACCTCATTAAGTGTAAAATTACCCCTTATAGGGTTTAAATTACACCCTATAAGGTATGCTATTGTATCGATTTTTACACCCAATTGCTCCTTTATTTCTTAGTGTCTATGCTGCATTTATATATGTGTATTTTTGTATGTACATTGTTTGTATATGCATGCATGCATAAACTATGTGTGCATGTTTGTATTTATTCACATTAAATGCATGCATGTATGTATGTATGTATGTATGTATGTGTGTGTATGTATGTACATTGTGTATGTATGCAGGTATGCATATTGTTACAACTTCTTCACGACCAAAGAAGACAAACAAAATAAAGACACATTCAATTTAAACGTTATTTAGTAAATGAGGTATTTCCCCTTCTTTAATTCTATAATTAACATTATAGACAAACTGTGGATTGTTTTACTATAACTACTAAATTATGTTACTAAACTAGATTTTGTCACTTACAACACTGAGTGTTAATCCACGAATCCCGCAGGTTTCGCTAGTTGAAAACTTTCAACATAAATCAGCGAAGCATCCGGGTTAATCCACAAGCAAAGCATATGAAATTAATAAATGTCTCTCGATACTTGAGGGTTCTGGTCTTAATAATTATCCGTTTGTGGCTTTAACATTATTTTATTTCTCCCAATAGCTTGTTATAGTAACCCTTGTCAAGACCAAGCTCACTGCACTGAAGATCTGCAAGGCTTTTCTTGCATTTGTGCCCCGGGTTTACAGGAGCTACATGTCACACTGGTAAGAGGCTTCTTATATAATAATAATAATAAAAAGCATCTAAAACAAATTGTTAAATTGAAAAACGCCCTCTTTGGCTATTAGAAAATACTGTTGTGACATCATGCTCATGGCACAGTCTTAGCTTTTAAATGCTATTTGTTCTGGTCAGTTTTCTTGTTTTAATCCGAGATATGTTTAGTTATCAACGAAAGGGAAATCACAATTATGCCACTTTTACTCTAATCGATGATAGCATCAGATCTTCTTCCCTCGTAAAGTGGCAAAGTTGTGATTTCACCCTTTCTTCCACATTACTCATATCTCGAGATCAAAATAAACAAACTGAACAAAACAAATGGCGTGTAAAAGCTAAGATTATGCTCTGAACGTCGATATAAACATCATGTCACAACAGTATTTATAATAGCTAAATAGGGTGCTTTTCACTTGCACATTTTTTGAGGCACGCTGTACATCCCATACAATACTTTCGATGAGTACTGCAACTGCTGCTGTGCTACCACCTTTAACAACACTGGCGATGGACGGTGGTTGGGGGGGGGGGGTCGTTAAATCATCGACCGCCAATGAAATTTGATCACGGTACAGAGAAGCTTATATTGATAAATTTGTGGGTGTATGTTCATTTCCGACCCCAAAATGATTTGGTTTATCTTTTCGGACCCCTCTCCCAATCGATTTTTCTCCTTACGCCACTGACTACTTGAAATATTTCATTTACCAAGATATCAACGAGTGTGCTAGTGACCCCTGTCAGAATGGAGCAACCTGTAATGACTTACGAAATGAGTACAACTGTACCTGTTCCGGAAGCTTCACGGGATTGAACTGTGATATTGGTATGTATGTATGATTGTATGTATGTACCCTCCCTACTCAAAAGTATTGCAACATACACTATAACGCATACATTTTGAGTTGAAGGGGTCTTTCTGTAATGATGTCCTAATGAAGTTTATTTTTGAAAATAACAAATTATTTGAAAAAAAATCAATGAATATAATTTTTCCTTTCTTCTCCAAGGCGGATAGATTATCAAAATGCAGGCGCACCCAGGACAGAGGGGCTGGAACATGCACATATAAGATTTTTTCGCCTTCCTGTTATTAGGGGTGGGGTGTTTATTCACTTTAGCATCGTAATTCATTTTCATATTTGCCACCAAACGGTTTTAATGGTTTGGAAGGACTTCCTACTAACACAAAATGCCAATAAGCTTCTTTGATGCGGTCTCAGAGAGAAGATACCACGCCGCGAAGAAGAAAGTGCTTCCTATCTTCATAAGACAGTGGTAAGGAGCATACGCCCCATATTTTAGACAAGACCTCTTCACGTCATAATTTCTTGTTCTTTCTGAATTCTAATGGCGGTTTACTATTGTAAACATCCTTAACTTTACTGTCATGCGACTTTTCGGTATATTGGATACAATAATGTGGAGAGAAGACCATCATCTTGAATTAGAAGCCTTATTCTCCTATTTCACTGTCTTATGAAGATTGGAGGGGCTTTCCTCTTTGTGGCGTGGTGCCTTCTTTCTGAGACCGCATCAAAGGAGCATATTGGCATTTTTTGTTTAGTATCAAGTCTTTCCAAACCATCAAAACCGTTTGACGGCAAATATGAAGTCGTATTACGATGCTAAAGGGAATAAACACCCCACCCCTACAGGGAGGCGAAAAATGTTGAATTTTTATGTTCCAGCCCCTCTGTCGTGGGTTCTCCTGCATTTAATTATCTCTCCGCCTTGGAGAAGAAAGGAAAAATTATATTCATTGATTCTTTTTAAATAATTTGGTATTTTCCGATAATAAACTTCATTAGGACGTCATTACAGAAATACCCCTTCAACTCGAAATGCATGCGTTATAGGGTATGTTGCAATACTTTTGAGTAGGGAGGGTATGTATGTATTTACATTGTATGTACACACTAAGAAATTAGGGAGTAATTGGGGTGTAGAAATTGATACAATAGCAACATCCTAGATATTCTACACCCTTAAGGGTGTAAAAGTACAGTATGCATCCCATAGGGTGTAAAATGAAAGAATTACACCCCATTAAGTGTAAAATTACCCCTTATAGGGTTTAAATTTCACCCTATAAGGTATGCTATTGTATCGATTTTTACACCCAATTGCTCCTTTATTTCTTAGTGTCTATGCTGCATTTATATATGTGTATTTTTGTATGTACATTGCTTGTGTATGCATGCATGCATAAACTATGTGTGCATGTTTGTATTTATTCACATTAAATGCATGCATGTATGTATGTATGTATGTGTGTATGTATGTACATTGTGTATGTATGCATGTATGCATATTGTTACAACTTCTTCACGACCAAAGAAGACAAACAAAATAAAGACACATTCAATTTAAACGTTATTTATTAAATGAGGTATTTCCCCTTCTTTAATTCTATAATTAACATTATAGACAAACTGTGGATTGTTTTACTATAACTACTAAATTATGTTACTAAACTAGATTTTGTCACTTACAACACTGAGTGTTAATCCACGAATCCCACAGGTTTCGCTAGTTGAAAACTTTCAGCATAAATCAGCGAAGCATCCGGGTTAATCCACAAGCAAAGCATATGAAATTAATAAATGTCTCTCGATACTTGAAGGTTCTGGTCTCAATAATTATCCCACTGGTCCGACGACAAGCAACCCAATGGCAAAGTTCCAAAATTAAAAGTAACATTCACAGCACAGTAGAGTATGGCAGATATCCTAGATCCAATTGAAGACAGGTATAACAGGTCACGTTCATTCATTCCCAGTACGTAGCATATTAAGAGCTTATTTCCAAAATGCGCTAAATCCATATTCCACCAAAAACGAGTTATCAGCATCAACACATTTATCACGTACTTATCTAGCTATAGTACCAAAGAAGCCAAATTCCACACGCAAGTTCGAAATATTTATGGTTTTACTTAAAATTTTCCATAGGCGCGTGTACAAACTCAGACAAAGAAATGCAGTTTTCTCAAAAGTTACTAAAGTGGATTTAGCGCCTTTTGGAAATAAGCTCTTCATATATTCAGATCATGTGTCCACAAAGCAAGCTGTTAGTAAACTCCAGTAGCACATCAAAGTCCAGAGGTATACTTTTGAGCCTAGATCCAAATAAACTCTTCTATATACGCTACTTTGGAGTTGACCTTCGGCAGATTCCCATAAAGTTCTGAGTTATTATTATGGATATTATTATCAATTACAAGAAAATGACATGTTTTATCAAAACTTTCATTCATTTGTTTACAAAATTTCATTGATCGTTATTCAGTGATACGACATTTGCTCCGGCTATAGTTGCTTTGGTGACAGTATCTCGGAAGACAAAGAGTTAGGGTTACGGTTGGCATTGGGTTTCCAGTTCAGAAGAGGGTTAGGATTAGGGTTAGGGTTAGGGTTAGGGTTGACGTCAGCATTAGTGCATGAAATTATCGTCGGAGCAAGTGTCGCCGGAGCAAATGTCATGGAACCCGTTATTCTATAACCGATGAAAATTCATTGCTGGGTCATTGTATGAGTCGACCGATATAATAGCAGCCGCTTAGTGTTTGGTTTTCTCCGTTTTTCCTCTTCTTAGCTATGCCTAAAGCTTTCATCTCCGACTGTAACAATCGCCAGATCTATATGAGTAATCTGGCCCCGAATACCTCTCTGTTAAACTCCACCTATTCCATCTTGCCACTGGAAGGTTTGTATTGCCCTAATGCTGTGGAATACGATCCTGTTGACGGCATGGTTTACTGGTCAGATGCTGATGATTCTGATAGAAACATCATCAGCCGAGCCTACCTGAATGGATCCAATCAGGAAACCATTATGTCGGAAGGAAGTGAGTATACTGGACCTATCGACTCCAGCGGATATGCAAATTTCCATTTTAAAGTTAGATTTCAGGATTTGCGATGAGAAAAAATGATAATGCTATCAGAAAATTGTTCTTTCCGTGAGTTTTAATTTTGCTCAAATTGCAGAACACGGTTATGTGTACGTTCGCATAGCGCAGTGGTCAAGCGGTTAACTCTGGGTGACCTTCGGCTAACGGCCGATCAGACAATCTTGGAACTAATGGAACGTGATCGTCACTCCGCAAATTTTGAATGTAACCGTTAACATTTTCAACGAAACTACGTATTTTACCCAAACGTTCTATGACCGGTGTTTATTTATACTAATCTTCAAATTATGAACGATTTGAGCTGATATCATTCATTTTACTGTTTTCTGGCGTGAAAATCCCGAACTTTATCTTTAAAGGTACGTCGATATCCGTTCCGCCGCAGCGTTGTTGTGTGGTCATTAATCTCTCACGGGTATTTCTCCAAATTGTGAAGTTTGGCAGTGTGTGAATATAGCATTCTGAAGGCTGTCAAATGAAAACCATGCAAACGCGGAGGAAGAATTCATCAGAAACGGTCTAAATATCGCAAGAAAATATGCGGCATACATTGTTTACCTTAAATTACAATAGCTAGGCTTCATGATATCTACCTACTATTTCCCATGAGTCATTGCGGATTTCAGCCTGTCCGCTGGACGCGATATGTAGCGGACCGTAGTGCGATCGAATTATTGATATCGTAAAAAAAGAAACACTGATAATGAAAATTAGCTCGATGGAGACCTTCCTCATCATTCACTCGTGCACTAACATGTAGGGTTTGGAGTTAGGGTTAGGATCAGGGTTTAGGGTAAGGGTTAGCCTACAGTTAGGGTTACGGTAGTATGAGGGAAGTCCCCCTTGAGACCAAACTCTGACAGTGTTGTTATCAAGGTGGTATTTTTTCATAATGTCTCCTTGTCCCGGTAAAAACTTTGATAATATTGTAACGTTTGCCAATTCACAAGAACATAACTCAGTCGTTTCATTTCCATAATGATAAAATCATCGAAAAGTTGATCTATTTCTGTTTTCCGCATTTCTTGAATATTGATTTTTTTTCGTTCGGTACAAGTCACATGGATGCATGCTCAAAAAAAATCGATTGTATAAACCAAAGTCATCGAATCAGTCTGACCCCAAATATATATGTTCAAAATTTCCATAATTATGATATAGGATATATTTTCTCTACATTTAACGGATTAGCACATCCAATAAAAAAGGAGTTGGCCACGCCCTTGTATTGCAAAAAAGGAATGCGAGTTTATTACATTGATGTAAGAATGTTTATATTTCATCCAGCGGCAATTGAATAAAATAGGATACACCATCGTGGAGAAATCTCATGGGAAAAACATTTTTTGGTATGTTTATGAACTTTGTAATTGGAATTTCAACGAGATTTTATCATTGATATCATATCGAAATAATATAATAACTTATGTTATAATGGTGTCCCCGCTTAATCCATGAATTGAAATTAAAGACAATAATTGTTCCGGGAGTTCACTATAAATAATACTAACAATTATGAACTGCGCATATCACAATATTAATATTATCTCTATGCGATTTGGGAAACAAAGGACAAAAAATTGAGACATTTTGACCATCAACAATTTCAATAGTTCAGCTGTATTAAGGGAAGCTTTAAATGGATCAATAGTTTTTGATGTTTTTGTTGTGCCCGAGATATTATTCCACAGCTCAGGAGCCACTGACTGAAACGTTCTTGAACCATAAAACTGTGTATCAATTTTAATAGAAACGAGTAGGGACTTGGACTGAGATCTAAGATTTCTACTGGGGCGATATTGGACTAGTAATTTCTGTAGATAGGATGGGCAAGATCATTTATACTTAGGAACACAAGAGATAATATCCGGTATCTAATTGGAGTCCAGCGTAATTGACATAAAATTGGAGATACATGGTAATTGCTTTTTTTTTGTTCTAGTGATAGGACTTGCGGAAGCATCTGTACTCCTTGTAGGATTTGTATCTGATTATCCTAAAGTTATTTCCATACATGTTTGATTACATTGTAATTTAATGTACAGTTTTCAATGGCATCTCCTTGGAACGTGTTGAACAAAAGGTTTATTGGACTTATACACGCCGTGGTGTTATTAAGAACGCCAACTACGATGGGAGTAATGCGACGGTAATTTTATCAAATCTTATGTCACCGGTTGATATCGTTGCTGATGGTTTTAACAGGTAAATATGGTAACATTCAAAATGTAAAGCGTTTCTCAAAAAGAGTGCAAGTTAAAGGCGTCTTCTTTCGCAATGAGAAATACTTTTGTGATATGACGCTCACATCAACGTCTATAGGGCAAAGTCTTAGCTCTCAAATGCCGTTTGTTCTGTTAAGCCTTCTTATTTTAATCTCAATATGTTGTCAAAAATCAAAAGGGTGAAATTACAATTGTGCCACATTTACTAAAGAAATGGGCCCGATACTATTATTGACTGTAATGAAAATAGCACAATTGCGATTTTACCCTTTCGTTTTTAACTTAAAATATATCGAGATTAAAACAAGAAGACTTAAAAGAAAAAACGGCATTTAAAGATTGATTCCAGGATTTGCAAGTCCATCACTTCCCTTCATTATCAATACCAAACGGTAGTTCAGTACTTACAAATGATGTGTTGAAAGTTTGAGATGGTTATGAATTTGTTGCTTTATTAGTTATAATAACGATATGCTTAAAAAATATTGGTCTTTCCGCGAGTTTAAATTTTGCTCAAATTGGGGATCACGGTTATGTGTATGTTTGCATGACCAGCGGAGCACACTGATTGGTTCAACGGCTAAACTCCGCGCGACCTTTGGCTAACGGCTGATCGGACAATTTCGAAACTAACGGAACGGCCCGTGCACGTTAACGTCACTGTGTAAATTTTGAAGTGTAGAATGTCCAGATTTTCACCAAAAAACTACGTAATCTCCCCAAAGGTTCTATGACAGGTGTTTATTTATACCAATCGTTCACATTGTGAACGATTTGAGCTGATTTCATTCCATTTGCCGTTTTCTGGCGTGCAGATCCAGTACTCTATTTTTAAAAAACAAAGACTATCTCCATGGCGTAGAAAATGTAAACATCATGTCACAAGAGACTATTGTTTTGATTTCCAAAAGGCGCTTTTCTCTTGCCCATTTTTTTTTTAGACACGCTGTATTTTCTCAGCATCTGTACACTTTCTGGTATCACTGTATCCCACATTGAGGACCTCTTCCAGTGTTGCCCTATCCATTCAAAAGGGTTTGTTTTGGCAAATGTATTTTACGATTTGTCTAATTTTGTGACCCTGTGAATCAACAGTTTAATGATACACACATTTACATTCAAAACATACCCCCACCCCCCCCCCAAAAAAAAAGAAATAGAAAAAAGAAGAAAAAATATTTATACACTAAAATCTCGGAGGAATTCCTGAGTGGACATCATCAAAATCAAACGCCTTGGTTAATAAGATAGTACTCAGGTCATGATGATGCTAAAGAATGTATGTACGGTCGAAGTTAACTGAAAACATACAGTATAAAACATAATAAAATAAACTTTGTTGTCGCGAAACAATATCAAATCAGTTTATCGAGAATTTCTTTCTTTGGCTCATACTTCAAATTTCACACTAACATATATTTGTTAATATAAAACCTCTAATCTCTTGAACTCCTGCAAAAGGAACAGTAACATAATTATGTCAACAGACGTAGCTACGATAAATGCATGTCTAGTAATATTAGTACACAAGCAAAGTTAAGAATGCATTTAAAAATAAAAAAAAAGGAGATGAATATAAATATCATGAACAATGCGACACGCAATAAAACGTCCTCAAGTCCAGACAAACAGTGAACCATTATGCAAATCAAACCGATTTTGTTTCGGTGACGAAAAGTCTAGTGGAGAAGGGCAAAATTCCCCTTCCCCGGCCCCCGAACCCCCCACTATAGCACCTCTTATTTTCTAAACTTTGGAAACGAAAATGGCAACTGCCTCCACCCCAGACCGCCCTTACCCTTTAGCGCCGCCCCTGGTTATATTTGTGACGTTTTCGAGCCGGGTGTATGCGTTTTGGGGTGTTTTTTGAATTGTTAGCTAATTTTATCAACCTGCTCACCCAGCCTCCTCTCCCCACTCAGTTGATGAACTGTTTCGCATGCGAGTTCCCGATTTTTGGGGTTATATTTTAGGGGCTATGTCCGGGGAAAACAATTCTCAAAATCGTTGAAATAGTGGGTCTTTTAGCATTTTTACCAAAACATTCATATATATTTTTAAAATAGAGCTAGTTTTCAAATTTATCCCGAACAATCCAGAAATAGGGTCCCGAAAAGAGTAAGGCTGAAATTGTGGACACTCTTTACGGAGGTAATTTACTGGTTTTTCTTCCAAAAGCCCTTCATAGTAGGCTAATTTTGCTGGCTTCCCTCGGAAAGCCCTTAATAGGGGGTTGAAATCCGAACCAATTTTCTTCCTCAAAGGGTGTCTAATGGTCAAAGGTCAAAGAATATAGAACAAGCATGTGTGTATGGATGACCGCCTGAGGTGGGGGGGGGGGGGGAGGGGACTGCTGACCTTTCGCTTATTAAAGGGAGAAGGAGCCAGCAACTAACATGCATAAGTTAAGAAACAATTTGAGTTCTTGCCAACTAATCAGATCGCATGTACACTGGCGTGGATGTGACCATGCGTGACCGATGCATGTCACCCGACGTGTGTTAGTCGCGCCGTGGTAATGTATGCACCGTTTGAATTGATAAGCTCCTCCTCCTATAGCCGTTTCTGCAAGTTTTATCCCGGGATAAAACTTGCAAAGACGTAAAATAAACTCAAATTAAATAATTTATAGGGCCTTGCTGAGGGTGAGTATCACATAGTACCCCTTATTTAGGCTGTCTTTATCACCATGTACCATAATTCTCACAATACTCACAATGTCATTTATTTTCTTAACTTATGCCTGTTAGTTGCTGGCTCCTTCTCCCTTTAATGTCATCGCTGGTATGACTACATAATTTCGGTTTCTTTTATTTCTCATCAGACATTTGTATTGGAGTGATTATTCTGCTCAAACAATTGAAAGATCAAACTTGGATGGTGGTCAAAGGATCACTCTTGTGCGCCAAACACACAGACCACAGGGTATTTACCTTGCTTTGCCAGGTATGATTATTTCTTTGTTGTTGCCTCTGACGTGTACTTTCACCCACACTTACGAAAACTGTTTCTCAATTATTTTTCATTGCATATCAAATTTTGTTCTTTTCCTTCATTGCTATTTTTTCTTTATTTGAAGAGCTTGCAACCAAAAGGCGCTAAATCCACTTTGATGAATTTTGAGAAAAGGACATATCTTTGCCGGAGTTTGTACACACGCCTTTGGGAGAATGAAACTAAAATGCAATGTTGGGTATAATTAGGTGTAAGGGTCTGTGCAATTAAGTGCCAAATTTTATATTGTAACTGGACAAGTGGTAAGCCAATGTACTAATGCTAATGACTCATTTTTCATGAAAAGTGGATTTAGCGCCTTTTGGTTGCAGGCTCTTCATTTGTTTCTGTGGATACAATACAACAACAACATAATAATAATAACTACTACCCTCCCTACTCAAAAGTATTGCAACATACACTACAACGCATGCATTTTACGTTGAAGGGGTCTTTCTATAATGATGTCCTAATGAAGTTTATTATTGGAAAATAACAAATTATTTGATAAAACATCAATGATTATTCTTTCTCGCTTCTTCTCCAAGGCGGAGAGATTATCAAATGCAGGCGCGCCCACGAGAGAGGGACTGGAACATGGTTTGTAACATTTTGTTCGCCTTCCTATAGGAGTGGGGTGTTAATTCACCTTAGCATAGTAATTCGATTTCATATCACCAACGAAACGATTTTGATGGTTTGGAAAGACTTCTGACAAACGAAAAGTGGCACTATGTTACTCTGAAGGGGTCTCAGAAAGAAGACCACACCCCTCGAAGACAAAAGTGACCTCCTTTCTTCATAAGACAGTAACAAGGAGGATAAGGCTACTAATCAAAGATGATGGCCTTTTCTTCTAATCATTATATACAATGAACTGAGAAGTCTCAAGACAGTTAATCTAAACATGTTTACAATAACAAACTGCCTTTAGAATTGAGAAAGAATAAGAAATTGTAACTTGAAAAGGTCTTGTTTAAAATACCGGGTATTTCCTCCTTCCCACTGTCTTATGAAGATAGGAGGTCACGTTCGTCTTCGAGGGGTGTGGTCTTCTTTCTGAGACCCCGGCATCAGAGGAATATGTTGATATTTTTTGTTTGCTGGAAGTCTTTCCAAACCATCAAAACCATTTCATTTGTAATATGAAACCGAATTACGATGCCATTGTGAATTAATACCCCAACCATACGGGAGGCGAAACAAGGGGTTAAATTTTATGTTCCGGCCCCTCCGTCGTGGGCGCGCCTGCATCTGATAATCTCTCCGCCTTGGAGAAGAAACGAGAAACAATATTCATTGATGTCTTTTTAAATAATTTGTTATTTTCCAGTAATAAACTATATTTGGATATCATACAGAAAGACCCCTTCAAGTCAAAATGCATGCGTTATAGTCAATGTTGCAATACTTTTGAGTAGGGAGGGTAAATGCAGTTAGGAGGACACTTGTAATTAGTATACTAGGACTATGGGTTTTTATTTTCTTCACCAATATTAAACAATTGCACAGTAGAAATAATAATGCCAATGATGATGATGATGATGATGATGATGATGATGATGATGATAATAATAATAATAATAATAATAATAATAATAATAATAATAATAATAATAATAATAATAATAATAATAATAATAATAATAATAATAATAATAACAATAATAATAATTATTATTATAATAAAGAGCAGTGTTTGTCAATGAAGAGACAACCCTGGGTAAATAATAAATTATTATTATTATTATTATTATTGTTATTATTATCATTATTATTATTATTATTATCATCATCATCATCATCATCATCATCTTCATCATCATTGGCATTATTATTTATACTGTGAAATTGTTTAATATTGGTGAAGAAAATAAAAATCCATAGTCCTAGTATACTTATTACAAGTGTCCTCACAACTTACAGGTAGTATTTATTATTATGTTGTTGTTGTTATATTGTATCCACAGAAACAAATGAAGATCCTGCAACCAAAAGGCGCTAAATCCACTTTTCATGAAAAATGAGTTATTAGCATTAGTACATTGGCTTACCACTTGTCCAGTTACAATATAAAATTTGGCACTTAATTGCGCAGACCCTTACACCTAATTATACCCAAGATTGCATTTTATTTTCTTTCTCCCAAAGGCGTGTGTACAAACTCCGGCAAAGATATGTCCTTTTCTCAAAATTCATCAAAGTGGATTTAGCGCCTTTTGGTTGCAAGCTCTTCAAATAAGAAAAAATGCAATGAAGGAAAAGAACAAAATTTGACATGCAATGAAAAATAATTGAGAAACAGCTTTTAGTAAGCGTGGGTGAAAGTACACGTCAGAGGCAACAACGAAGAAATAATCATACCTGGCAAAGCAAGGTAAATACCCTGTGGTCTGTGTGTTTGGCGCACAAGAGTGATCCTTTGACCACCATCCAAGTTTGATCTTTCAATTGTTTGAGCAGAATAATCACTCCAATACAAATGTCTGATGGAAATAAAAGAAACCAAAATTATGTAGTCATACCAGCGGGGACATTAAAGGGAGAAGGAGCCAGCAACTAACAGGCATAAGTTAAGAAAATAAATGACATTGTGAGTATTGTGAGAATTATGGTACATGGTGATAAAGACTGCCTAAATAAGGGGTACTGTGTGATACTCACCCTCAGCAAGGCCCTATAAATTATTTAATTTGAGTTTATTTTACGTCTTTGCAAGTTTTATCCCGGGATAAAACTTGCAGAAACGGCTATAGGAGGAGCAAACAGTGCATACATTACCACGGCGCGACTAACACACGTCGGGTGGCATGCATTGGTCACGCATGGTCACATCCACGCCAGTGTACATGCGATCTGATTGGTTGGAAAGAACTCAATTTTTTTCTAAA
>JZLH01S0626286.1:2161-14305 GCA_001188425.1 Eucidaris tribuloides | reverse complement strand
CGCTCGCATAAGTGATTTTCTTTATGTCAGGAGTTTTTCGGTAACCAGGCAAACCGTCTTGTCATGAGTACTATGATTGATGACACTGGGTACAGTCAACTTGAGTCAAATGTATATAGGCATACATCGAAAACGTTCCAAATCAACCGACCCAAGCATAATGATGTACCGACAAAATGTTTACAGGCCTACAACATTAAACAGTTAAAAGATTCAACATTTCAGCAACGTGTATATTTAGGAAAACATCTTGGGAAAAGAGAATAGAACGCTATTTGATACCGGTGCACACTAGCTCCACCATGTAAAGTGGGTGGAAATATTTTGCCCTTCGGCCCATTCCTCGTTCGCCAGCCAAACCAAAAGCCACAAATCTTCTTCTCAAGAAATGTTGAATAACAAAACTTGTTGCATGATTATACTTGTGTGTTCCTATTAAATTAGAATACTGCTGAGTGCTGATATCAATAATATCAGAACATCAGAAGGCATCGTTACGGTTGTAGAAATCCAACTTTCTATGACTTGAAAATCTATTAATGTCTGAAGCGCTCGTTCGCTTCGCTCACTCGCGCATACATTACCACTATTAGTAGAAGAAGCATCTTATACTTGTATCAGTAGCGGAGGGGTGGCCGTTAGGTTGTTCTAACCCCCCCCCCTGAAAGTGCAAGTGAAAAAATTCGTATGACTCTTATTAAAATGTTAGTAGATGTCAGGAAAACCAAAATGAGCCTATTGCCAAAATTTGCTTGTAAAAACCAGTTATCAAACATACGCAAATTTTTCAAAATTTTACATAGCAGAAAAAACTATATACAGTTTCAAAATTTCGTGGCGCCCTTCGCAGCCCCGCGAAAACATACACTTTTCGAAGAATTTTTCGGGCGCGCTTTTTGCGCAGCACACATAGACCCAATCTTAAATTTTCGGCCTGCGCTTCGCGCGCAACATAGGCAATTTACAATGTTCTTCAATCACATTCACTCAAAACACAACCTTACCAAAAAGCTAGACCCGCCCTGGTGTATTATCCCACTGTCATCGTAATAATGATTCGGTATTGCGGTCGAGAGCGGTCAGCCTGTGTGCGGCTGTTAGCATGTTGACGAGGTGAGTGGCCTTGGGCCCTCCACCGCCCCCATTGGGCAGAAGAAGCTGGCTCACAGGCTACTGATGTCATTTACCTTTAAAATGAGAATAGGGAGCCAAGGATTTGTTTGTGGTTCGTTTTTTTTTTTTTTTTGTTTTTTGTTATTGTGCCTCTTCATTTGCGTTCAGAACCAACTTACTTTTTACTGAGAATCGCGATACCCTCGAATTAATCCCTATCTAGCATTATGACTGTCAAGGTTATTATACGAAGCGCCTCGGTTTTGCATTTTCTCACTTCCTGGGCTATCTAAAACCATCTCTTTTTTTGGTATATTATATTTCTATTCAGGTACCAAGTCAGAGTATCTTGAATCTATTGTGTTAAGTTTTGCTTGGACGGATCTCAATGACTTATAAAGAACCAGCACCAAAAATTTGGACAGACAGAAGATCAAACACGGGTGTGTATTATTGGTTACAAAATTATGTCAGCACGTAAATAGAAAAAGGCCAAAAAATGTCCCACCGCCCTCCCCCACCATCCCTGGACCCTGCTCCCATACCTTTAAGACCCGCACCCACGAAAGACATTATCAGTACAGCTGTTTGATGCCTCCTGTTGTTCTAGTGCCCATGTGATTGGATTGGCGATGCGCCGCCCTCCCCCCCCCCACCCCCCGCCACCTCCCCTGATGTTTATTTGTCCACCTCGTCTGCCGTCCTTATTGCCATACCTGGCCCTGTTCCCCCTTGCCCACAGCTTTTTGCCCCGTTTTTGCTGTGTGTGGTCCTGCCCGCGCTCCGTCCGCTTCTCGGGGCTCTATTGATATCCCTGGCGCATATCTGTTTGCTGCCTATATGCTGGACCGTTTGTGTTGTTCTTGTTCTGAGTCCTGGGATGTCTTGTGATGTTTCTGAGTTTTATTTTACATTCTGGGCTCATTCTTTGCTCTTGGCTTCATCCTTCCCACTGGGCCGCTGGTGTTGTGGCCCATGATGGGTTGATTGTTGATGTTGTTAGTGTTTCAGTGTATGTGTCGTTGTGGACGTCATGTTAGGCAGTATTTGATGGTCTCCGAGATGCTTGTGTATGCTTTGGTGTATTGTGTGTTAGGCGTGGGTGATGAATATTCGTATAATGGTCAGTCAGTGTGTTTGTTCGTGTTTTTTGTGTTGTGTGTAATGTGGTTGGTCCCTTGTATCGCCCATTGTCACTGTTTGTTCTGGGTTTCTCATGATATTGTTCTATGGCTTGTGTGTTCGTTGTTCATAGTGATCTTTGTCGTGTGCTGCCATCTCAGGCCCTCCTGTAGGCAGATGTGTTGAGATTTATTTTGGTTCTGGTCTGAGGCATCATCTGATTGCTCGTCCTTGTTTTTGCTTCTCGTGTTGTGATGATCAATAGTGTGTGTCAGCGGCCCTCGATTTACCGTGCACGCCCTGTCACATTCTCTCTACTTCCACCTCATGCATCATTGTTTTTTGTCGCTCGGTGTTTTGATTGTGTATGCTGTCTGTATGGGCTGGTTCTTAGTCTTCAGATCTTTCCTGATATGCCCACGCCCCCCTTTATGTCACTTTGTTCGTGTTCATTCGCTGTGCCTTCTTTTTTCATCGTCCCCAGTTTCTTTTTTTTTTTTTCTGTTTCGGTTCTTGTTTCCCGCCTTCGCATGTACACCATGGGCCGTTTTACCTCTTTTCCTTGCTTTTGTTCGTCAGCCCGGATTTGCTGGTGAGTCTAGTCCTCCTAGTTATGGAAGATCCTGTCCCCCCGTTGCTGTTTTTTATCGTTCCTTTGCACAGTCCTTTCTTTAAGTGTTGGGCCAATGTGATTGTTGTGTCCTTCCTGCTGTGCTTTGTTGTTGTCTTTATTTAAGTGTTTAGTTATTGCTCCTCGCTGTCTTTTCCTAGTGCACTTGTGTTTTGTTGTGACTTCTTTATCCGTCCGCCCTCTTTCCCGAATCTTCGGCTTCTTGTATCCCCTGCTTCTCGCTTCCATGTACTTTTGCACTCCGGGCGGTGCTCCATTCTCTCCAAATTGTCGCTGTCCTCGTTGCCGCCCTCTTCAACGCGAGCTTGGTCCCTTCTTGCCATTGATGACCTATCGTTCGCGTCGGCTGTTATGCTGTGCTTATGTTCTCTGCCTGCCTATGACATGCTCTGCCCGATTCTTTTCATATGCTATATTCTGTGGTCATATTATGTGTGTTTCGGCAGCTGGGAGCTTGTTGCCCTTCTTATTCTCCTCACTCATGCATTTCCGTCACCCAGTGTTTTCCTTGGGGCCTCTCCATGCCAATTCTTTGTACCCTATCTTTCCACTCTTCAGTCTGTTTATCCATATTTGTCTCTTATTCTTACTATGCAAGTCCTTTTTTTTTAGGGCATATGCTTTATCCATGAGTATCTTTTTTCCATCTCGCTTGAGCTTCAGTGCCTGGCCTGTGTCTTCTGTTTGCGCTCGTGTTGTCTGGCAACTGACCTCTTTGTATTCTGCTCTTTGGACTTCCTTCTCAGTTATGCTGTAGGTCGTATTCCCCTCTCATTACTTTGGGTGCTGACCTGTGCCCTTGTTACTCGAATTGTGGTGTAGTTTGTCTTTTTTCTTTTCTGTATTGTGGCTTTTACTCGCCTGTTATCGCGATGTTGCTGTCGCTGTCACTGCTAAATGTTTCATATTGTTCGCTGTCCTGGTGCTGATTTTATTATTTCATGCCATCTGTTTTGCAGCTCTTCATCATGATCTTGCTTTTGTTTTCCTTCTATCTTTTGTCATCCGTTTTCTTTGTTTTGTATATGCTTTTTCATCCTCCTTCCTATTTCTTGCGTGTACCCTATTCTCCGCTTCTGCCCATTTTCCTTATCTCTTTCCAATTCGTCATCCGTAATTCTTCCATCTTTTCTCATTCTGCATTCGTCGCAACGGCTCTGTAGCCCGCACTTTGTTTCTGGTTTTTAATATTCCTAGCTTACTGCTTTATCTTTGTACGCTGTTCCCGTACTTCATTACCCTTTGTGTTGGCTTCCTAACTGCGCTGCATATTGCTCGATGATTTCTCGGTCGACTGTATTTTATGGTGTTCCGTGTGGTCCGGTCCCTTCGCTGTACATTCTTTTTCAGAGTCTTTGTCATGCCTTTTTTTTTTTGCCGTCCTCACTTGCTCGTTTTTTTTCTTGCCACTATCCATTATTCTCCATTCTCGTTTTTTCGTTTCAGCGAATGTTGTCCATAATCAATCTGTATTCATCCTCTCTTGTTCACTGTAGCCCTCCTAGTTATCTTCAATAGAAGGATTCCTTTTCCACTTCCGCACTTTGTACTGTGTGCTGTGAGATGTTTTTGATCATTTGTCGTGTGTTCCTTGTAACTGCATGATCCATAGCATTGTCCTGACTTTTTCATTACAGGTGAATTAGTTGTAAGCCTTGCATTAATGCGCTGCTTTTCCTCCCGGCGTTTAAACGTTGGAACATTATATTGGTTAACCATCCTGCTGTTGTTTCGGTGCCCTGTTGTGCGACCATTCGTGGATTGTTCATGATTGTCTTGTTCGTCTACGCCTCCCTGGGATGATAGTGGTGCATGTCATCGATTTCGCCATTAATTTAGTTGTGTGCTGGCATCGTGTTGTTTGGCTGATTAATGTATATTACCGGGGTGTGTCTGTAGGGCCGTGTGTGTCCCGCCCCGGTGTTTTGGGGTGTGTGTATGTGTGTTGGTGGGTGCTGTGGTTTGTGTGTGTGTGCCTTTGTGTTATGTGCTGTGTGTGTGCGTTTTATGTTTGTGTGTGTGTTTGGTATGTATGTATAGGCTGGATGCTGTGGTAGTGGTTTTGTGTGTGTGTGTATGTGTGGTGTGTGTGTACGTCGGTATGTATGTATGCTGTGTGTGGTGTGGGTGCTGTAGTGTGTGTGGTGTGTATGTGTGTTGTGGTGTGTGTGTGATGGTTTTGCTGGCGGTTATGTGTGCGGTGGTACGTTGTAATGTATGTGTGCGGTGTGTGTTGTGTGGTGTGTGTGTGGGTGTGTCGTGTGGTTGGCTGTTGTGGTAGTGGTGCCTGGTGTGGTGTGGGCGGCACGGTGGGTGTTGCTATGTGTGTGTGTGTGGTGTGCTGTTGTGGTGTATGTGTGTGCTGTGTGGTGTTGTGTGTGTGTGTGTGTGTGTGTGTGTGTGTGTGTGTGTGTGTCTTTCTCAGTACAATTAGTACAGTAACGAGTCGCGTGTCCGGAAATGGACATTGGGCGACATTGAAAATGTTGCAAATGTTTTGTTTTCACTGCTATCTATCGATAAGACTTATCCATGGATACTTCGTATATTGCATTGTGTGATGTGTTCCTGTATTCATTGTTTTTCTGTGTCCTTTCTACACTTTTGTCTGCCTTTGTTTTTCAATCGTTCCGTAGATTAACAACATAATTAAACTTCTATCCATGATTTTGTGTCCCATGTAGACGTTGCAGCCGATTATACAGACGAGTGGCTGAATTCACAGCTCTTATCTCTACAAAAGTACGCGACAGTTCCGTGAAAAACAAGATACAAACATGTGGTTGAATGAGATCACTATAAAAACATGGGTTATTAGATCAAACTCCCTCCAAAGACTTGGACCAACGTATGATGCGGTGGAGTTCACATGGCGCATTAAGAGAATTGAAATAGAGCTCAGCCGTTTCAATATCAAACCTTCATTATTACACATGATGCAGAATATCACATCTATTACACATTTTTCTTGTCCATTATACTGTAAAGTTCTTAGAATAGGGATACAATAATAACACCACTCCCCTCTTGAAATATAGTAATAAAAGTTTCCTTCAATTGGAAGTCATTACAGATTTTATAGTTTCTTAACAGCCTGTCTGACACATTCAAAGCCAATAGATCGCCACTTGTTTAATCATCATTTCATGTTGTAATTTGGCGTTGAACTATCGTAACGAATCGAAACAGAATGTTTCTTTAAAAAAAACAGAAGTACTAAATTTAGGACACAATATTCCCGCAATAGATTAGACAGCGAAAAGTTTCTGCTGTGAGAATTTCATAATCATATATTTCCTCCTTGTTGTACACCTATTATCAGAAATTGACGTGACGGGGAAATTTTTCGTGTAGCTTTCTATGGAATAAATTTCTATCAGGGCCAAAGATCTATTAAATACAGGTAAATTAATGCCTGTGTCTCATCAAGTAAACAAATTGAAGACAAATCCTTCCAGCCTGTGTATGTATTGGTATTATGTTTCAACTCATTTGTTACTTGAGGCGTATTTTACTTTTCCCAATCAAGTCATACAACCACAAGGTTCCCCAAAACGTAGACAACATTAGCTCGTGTTTGCGACTACATAATGTCCAATGTTCTCACTTTGACTTTATCGCTGTTTTATAGAGCTCTTTATTTCTCTTTGTCCGTCCCTCTGGAGTGTGTACTTGTATGTGTATAAACCAAGTGTGTGTATCGTTGTGCTTATGGTCTGACCGCGATTGACCTCAAACACGTTTAACAGTCGGTTGTTTTAAATTGCAATCGCTCGTTTACACTGCCAACGGCATTAGTAGGAGACATGTTTCGAGTGATTAGCATGCCGAACAAAAATGGTCTACATTTATCATACCTTTCTTATATTGTGTACTGTTGGTCTCAGATTCAACCCAGGGGCAAATATCGTGTCTCCTCAAAATAGATCCATGAAATCAAAAACTTTAATTCATGTTATTATTCACACCCTCAGCGATGAACACAGAAGTCCGGCGGCCAACGGGGCATTTTGTTGATGCAGTCCCGATGACATATAGAGATGTCATTCAAGTCGAGAGTAAGCGCCACTGGCTGCAATGTTGATTCAAGCGGATGTGTAGCTTATGTACTCCTGACGTCAAGCAAAACACGTTAAATATTTTATGGAGTGTTTGGATTGTTATTGGTCACGGAGAGGGTTAATGCTAGTTCGAGTATAATATATATATATATATTATATATTAGTATATATAATAATATATAGTATATTATATTATATATATTGAAAACTATGTAGTTTCATTGTTTCGTTTTTGTAATAAAGCTAAGACAGCTCATGAGTATTGACTGTGACATGTTCTTGATCTATGCCGGAGAAACTTTGTCGGTATGTCTGACGGCTCTACCTTGTCCTTGAGAGCAAAAGTTGGTTCAATTCTATGTTTTGATTGTGCTGAACGACACAGTTGCATGTATAAGCAATATCTCTTTACAGTAATAATTGTGAAATGATGGTATTGAAACAGGGATGTTCGACGTTTTGATAGTACTAAACGAACTACCATATTACTTTTTAATATGTGAAATAAATAAATAAATAAATAAATAAATAATAAATAAATAAACCAAGGAACCCCATATATCTTCATTGTTCATGTAAGCATTTCTCGGGTGTATCACAAACATAAAGAGTCGTATTTTATGGCGAAATTGATTTGTGGATTGTCATGGTGACGGTAAGTTAATATCTTCAACAGATAATGAATCATTGGGAAAAATGCGTAGTTCAGACGTTTTAATTATTTACAATCAAGCAGTTGTATTCATCTTTTCTAGTAATTACGATAATTTTGGTTGGCTCAACCAGATCACGTATGTACATGTATGTATGTGTTTAAATGTCGGTGTGTATGTATGTCCGTTGTGTGTGTATGTGAGCATGTGTATGTGTGTGTGCATTTGTGCGTGTGTTTGATTACGTATGTGTGTGTGTGTGTGTGTGTGTGTGTGTGTGTGTGTGTGTGTGTGTGTGTGTGTGTGTGTGTGTGTGTGTGTGTGTGTGTGTGTGTGTGTGTGTGTGTGTGTGTGTGTGTGTGTTTGTGTATGCGTGCGTCTGTGGGGGATGTCAGTGTGTGTGAGAGTTTGTGTGTGTTTGTGAGTGTTTATGTGTGTTTGTGTGTGTTTTTGTGTGTTTGTGTGTGTGTGTTTTTGTGTTTGTGTTTGTGTGTGATTATATGGGCGCGGTTGTTCCCTTTTAAAATAAACTATCGTGGTTAGTCGCCGTAGCAAGTTTCCAAACCTAATAACAGCAAATCCTATATCACGTGTTCCACCATGTTATTCTTTCACCTATCCGCAACCATTCCTCTGAAAGGTATCGCTATTCCTCTCATCAAGAGAGACAGCCAAGTGGGCCAACTATCTGAGATTACCTCGTTTCTAATTTATAAATCTAACAGTTTGTGAGTGCTCATCCGAGCCGATGATAATGGGGAACTAACTGAAAGTCGAAGACACTTTATAACACGTGGCAGCCTTATTTAAAAAAATGTCATACTTTGCTTTGTGACATATCTGACAGTGTTTGAATGGACAAATAATACCCTAGAACACAAAACTTCAGACAATTATGCAGTCATTAGCAAATTACAGCATGTACAGATAAAAATCAGCACAGGAGTTACTCTGACCTGATGAAAATTCTGTAATACACAAGTCTTTGGGCAAAAGTGGAATGATTGGTAAATACTTTTCACGTTTTAAAAGCACTTAATAATCGTTTTGAACTGCAATTTTTTCAGGGCTTTATTTAAACCCTTATCAGAGACACTGGTAGTACGGTGAATCGTGTTCTTCTTAATTTTTTATTTGGAAACGTTGTTATGAGATGCTTTTAAAATAAACTCTGAAATGCCACCTACCCTTTAGATGAAAATAAGGTTTACAATGGTGGGAGGTGTATATGATTTCAAATACGCTCTGAAATGCCACCTACCCTTTAGATGAAAATAAGGTTTACAATGGTGGGAGGTGTATATGATTTCAAATACGATTATTGTAAATAGTGAAATCTGAATTAAAAGCCTGTATAATGATAATGGATGATGTGCCCTTGTGTGAGGCAATGCATGTGAAACGAATAATATGATAATATGCATGTGTTTTACGTCGACATGCGATGTATGTGGCGAACATTATGTACGGCTTTAAATCCAACCATGGCCCACCCAATAGTCTTTTTTTTTCTAAATAAGTGTTATTTTGTTCAATACCGTCGGAACCGAAAATTGTCGATCCTTTCAAGGATGACATCGAAACTGAAAATATTTGTTTAAGTTTTAGCACCAAATTTTTGATGGTTTTGGTTTGTTCTTGTAATGTTGTTTTCTTTTTTCTTTGTTTTAAACTTAATTTCTACCCGACTAAATGATGAATAGTGCACTTCTCAAGTCAGGCCTGGACGTGGGCTTCCTGAAATGTGATCTGCTTTATGTGAGTGATGATTATTTCAAACTAACCCGTTGAACTTGTTGAAATTGTTACATTTCTTGTAACAACGAGCAAGACGAAAATCATGGAACTTTACACATCGTTGACCTGAAATTGAATTTAGGTCTTATTGGTATCATGTACTATGAGTGTCTGTCAAACATAATAGACATACGTCATGGACTCTTGTGTCGGATATTTAATAAAACATTTGGAATTCAACAAAATGTTAGTAAATACTTTCGTCAATGTTTCTACTTTGGTTCGACTGGAATTGCACTTAATGGTTTCCATTTAAATCCTTAAGTACGTTACATTATAGAAACTAGATCAGTACATAAATCTTACAGAATACTCGTTTCAGAGAATTCAGTTTCAAAAACACACAACAACACGCAAATCAATAAATAACATCAGATATCAACATGTCAGGTGCAAAATTCGATTTAAATCCTCTGTGTACATTAGAAACATACTAGTAAATCCGAACGAAGGAGTCTAAATGTCATAGATATTACGAAAAGTCTTTTAATAGCACAACTTTGTTTTCACATAAAGTGACGGCGATACATGACAATAATTCATATATTCTATCTCCCTTCCAGATATCAATGACCATGTACATGTACTTTAGAAGTGAGTGCAGATAACGTGTCTGCTTTTCAGTGACATAGACATATGTGATGACGTATTATTTACCAAGATAATTTTACAAAAATCGTCTTTTGTTTCGTACAGTGTTCCTGCGCAGTATTTATAGTAGCTGTGGTAGTAGGAATGACAGCGGCGAAGAAAAGGTTGTAGACTTAGTCATATTATTATTATTATTATTATTATTGTTATTATTATTATTATTATTATTATTATTATTATTATTATTATTATTATTATTATTATTATTATTATTATTAATAATAGAAGTAGTAGTAGTAGTAGTAGTAGTAGTAGTAGTAGTAATAGTAGTACTAGTAGTAGTAGAAGTAGTAGTAGTAGTAGTATTTGTTGTTGTTGTTGTTGTTGTTGTGGAAGTAATAGAAGTAGTAGTAATACAAGAAGTGGTACCTGCAGTAATATTTTTGTTACATCATTACACCAATATGTAAGTCAAAATATTCAGTATTCAAACATTCGTGAGAGTGCACTCTTTGTTTTCTAAAATCTCAATCCTACATTTACATATTTTAAAAGTGTGTCAAAGGTTTTTTTTTCTCAGTGTCAGGCAATTAAGCAACCGTGTAAAATCTTTGCTGTTATAATGTGACACCATCTACTGAAATCTCAGATACCAAAAAGCAAAATGCAAAATGTATTCACGTTGTAATAAATATAATACAGGCTGTAAACCTCTAAATTCTTACATTATAACCTTGTCCAGTTAACATTCTCAGCTTTAATCTGGATTACGTTTCAATAACAAATCTTACCAGTAAAAAATGAAAATAACTTTGTGTGCTATTACCGATTTCATGTCTCTCTGGGTATCTTGTATTTGCATCTAATCCTCCGCGCCAATGAAGTGTTATAAGTCTCACTTTGACGCGAGGACAGCTCCTTAGGTGCGGATTTGTCCAGTAATTCACGTTGCATCGTTTCTCCTCCTCTCCGCAGACGATACAACGACTCGTACTCTGCGATGACATGCAGTTAATAGATGAATGGATGGATGAGGGTTGATGATAATCACCCGATTATCGAAATCGACCATCTCCAATTAATCGTAGACCAGACGACAAATGCACCCGGCACCGCCCGCCAAAATTAAGTCACGTGGTATCGATGACATTAACGTCAGAAATGGCAGATCGTATTGTGGATTGTTCCATTTCACTTCCTTTTCTGGAGCCGTACATCCCTACCATTGAGAAAGAAATTTCGAAGAAACGTTCATTACCTTCGGGGACACGAGATGACAAGATCGTCAGATGCTGTCAGAAAAATGAAAAACAAAATGAAATGTATCATTTTAAAACGTAATTCTAACGAGTTTAGTTATGAATGTGTATAAATTGGCATTGCGTGACATACTTTGAGCCTCGGAGAATATCAAGAGTGTGTTGTATGAAAATCGGACAACGCGCGAAATGTATATGATGTTTGATATGCCAGTCAAAATAGGTGGACGGCAAGTAGGTTAACAATAAATCAACACCATTGCCAATATGAAGAGCAACATCAATAACATTTTTTTAGGGGGGAGGGGGCGGGGTGGGTGTGAAATTCTGAGATTTTTGCGCAGCGGTGAGAAAAGGTTTACTTATCAAGCTTTCTAGTAAAATTACGCAAATAAAAGAAGTATACGATGGATTTTTAAAACAAATTATTTGATGTCGGTTCTTAATTTCAAAGGTTTGAGGGGGGAAGGGACTTAATGCTTTTGAACAGAGTTAAAAAATGAACTTTTTTACGTGACATTTTCTTTTGCCTTTTGTTTTTCATGCGAAATATTGACTTAAATTACAACTCACACATTTCTTAGCGTCTAAAATTTATTGTAGCTTGCCATTGATAATACCATATCCAAATTTAATAAGATACAGGTTCGGATCAAATACTCTGTACGACTGATTCGATATTATAATATGTATGAACTTTTGCGTTCCCTATGATTTGAATTCTAATATTTAATGTGCAATTAAGAGTGTGATTAAGAAAGTAAGAAATTATTTGTATTTTTATTTTACTGTTTTTAATGTATTTTTAAATTTGTCTTCCTGTGCAATTCAGGTTTTGGCTGCATGACACTTATTTTTTTTATTGAATTGAGTGTCATTTATCTACTGGTCAATGGTATCACAAGCATATGTGTGTG
>JZLH01S0626277.1:347-16688 GCA_001188425.1 Eucidaris tribuloides | reverse complement strand
ACTCGCACATTCGATACGCATAGTCCCGCGCGTAGAACGCGCGTCCGGTAATACAATAGTGTCCGGTAATACCATGCGTGGGCATACATCAATTATGCCCATGCATGGTATTGTCTGGACAATATTACCGGCATGACCGGACACGCGTTCCACACATGGGATTAGCGCATATCGAACGTGTGAGTCAAGTGGAGTGATGAAGAAATCTATAGACAATAAAAAAAAGAAACAAAACTTACACATCTATTAATTATCTAGAATCTATGTCAACAAAAACCCGCCTTTTCATGAAATAATTCAATTTTCCTACAGGGAAACCCCGTTATAACGAGGTTGTCGGGACCACCGACTTTACCTCGTTGTAACCGGTACCTCGCTGTAAACGTACACATAATGTAACACACAAAATATAACATGTATGGGACTAGGCATTAAACCCATCTGTTTACTGCTTTTCCTACTTGTTCTGCACCAAAACTATGAATGGAAAGCTGATTATTTTTCATTTATATACTCATCCAGAGTAATAAAGGAAACTAGACCTCAAAATAAAGCAGCAACCTGCACGCTCGTAACTTGCGTCGAGTACTGTGTATGGGAGGCAGGCTTTGTGTGACATGTATTGTGCAGTTGTGTGTGTATACACACACACACACACACACACACTTGCAGATAAGTCAGGGACTTCATGTATTGTGCATGGCTGGGCTGCGTGCATGCAAGTGCATGCAAGTGCATGGCAGGCTGAAGTGCGATGCGCTCTGAAACGATTGGCCATCTTTTGCGTTGCCAAAATTTAGAATTTGGTCAGCGGACCATGCGACTTTCATTTCCTCGTTTTAACCGGGTGAATTTCTTTTGTTTTTGTTTGTTAATGGATGAGAAAAAACACTCGCTTATAAGCGAACAGAAATCTCGCAATTAACGAAGAGCTCTATAAACGGCAGCTTCTTTCCGACTTGAACAACACGGTAATGAAAGACGGGACCGAGACAAGTCACCTCGTTGAAAGCAAGGAACTACCTCGCTTTATCCGAGCTACAGTTATAAACGGCGCGTGGGTTTCCTGTAATACCTCCTTTGCAGGGTGCCCCGACTTTTGTGTTTTGCCATAGATTTACACAGTGTCCAGTAACCCAAGTTGATTTTCAGGGCAGGGAAATTAAAATTTTTTCAAACTGCCGATTTTGCGACCGTCAGATTAATAATATGACTCTTTCTTCTTGTTGAAATATTAAAGCCACTGTCTAACATTTACCACAGTTAAAAAAAATGTGAGCTACATGATTCCCCATGCTACCAGTGTCTTTGATGAGGTCTAAAAATGAAGCCCTGAAAAAATTGTATTTCAAAATGATGATTTAGTGCTTTAAAAAAGTGAAAATCTACAAACATTCAAATTGACCGGATTCACCTGCCCATATCCTTCCATAGACTTACAGTGCAGATCTAGGTTATTTTATCATCCACCGGAGTAGAAATTATTTATTCATGCATATTGTAGCGGTTCCCGGCTTCCACGGTGTACGGTGTCCCAGTGGTTTGAGTTGGTGGTGAAGCCATCCCTTGGGCCGAGCGGTATTACCTGAGATGACAATCTTTCCTCAGGGACTTCCTCTTGTAATTGGTGTCGATCAGGCGTTGTGGCCCATTGTGCCAAAGTATATGGCGGTGGACTGGATCAAAAACCTGTACCTGCCCTATCCCTTAGTATCCCTCCGTAACTGTTATTAGACTTAGACAATTACGATATAAAAACTGAGACTAACATTGAAATGAATAACAATTGTGACACAGATATATCCGGCAAATGGCCAGTTCAACAATTTATTTATCTTATACAAATACAAATTACAAGGGTCCTATAGCCACTGTTACAATTCCCAGTGCACCCAAGTTTATACTTATAATATTTCTTTGTTCACCCTGTATAATAATATATCAGTATATGGAACTTAGAATTTTGTTGGGAGATCTTCCTATAATGCAACTCCTGTGACTTTATAATTTTAAATGTAAAACTTAGACTTATTCTGGGCAATGCCCTATATTATTATATACCAGATAATGGGACTTGGGTATAATTTGGATGATAATGTAATATAACTATAAGCGAACTATGGGACTTAGAATAATTTATGGATAACGATGTAATATAGGATACTATGTGGACTTAGAATAATTGTAAATAATTTATTCTTATAATATATGAAATAATTATGGGACTTAGAATAATTAAGAAACAGAGAGCTTTTAGTACATTGGCGAACCGAGAAACTTTATTTTATTAAGAGAAAAGGGAGGAATTTTCTTTATTTATTAATTGAAGTTCCCCGACGTCTGTATGGAGCGTAGTGGCATCAGTACCTCTGCTGTATAGTAGCCTCCGGAACTTGGCTTCTGAACAGTCAGCAGCTTCCTCTCAGTGTTCTGCAAAGTAGTACTTCTCGTTTCGTCGAAGGAGTTCCCTCAGTCCTCCAACTACCAGTACGTTCGTGTGGTCGAAGGGCGGTGAATCCAGCCAGTTGCCAGGGGACGACTCCAGCCAGGGGATGAATCCGGCCAGGGGATGAATCCGGGCAGGGGAATCGATTTATGCGAAAAGCACTTCTATTTATCTACAATTCGCCGACGTTGTAGTGCGCGCACTATCCATCAATGCGCACTACTGCGCGTACAACTCCTAATTAACATATAGCGCCAAAACCCGGTGCGCCCTGATTGGTTGAAAGTTACGCTCTCATGATCCCTTTTCGGTGCGAAGCTCGTCTATGGAATTTTACGTGTAAAAATGCTTCGCATAAAATTGTGTGTAATACGGAACGGGGATTCCCCACTACATTGTTTACATTTACAACAACGAGTACGTTATTAAGTTCGTACGGGGGTGGGGGTGAAATTAAGGATCTAGGAATTATTATACGAAAATAAAGGTGAGTTAAATTTGTTCCTTGATATTAAAAGGTAGGTTCGTTACAATACCTTGCCATTGGCAGCATAACTTTCCAAACTTTTCTAGGGTGTTTATTTGTCCATTTGAACACTTCTGTGTAGCTCAGATATCAATGTTTGAAAAATTTTTTTAATTGAAGCTCCACAATGTTAGCCTATCATTTTAAAATAGACATTTGAATGAATTAAAAATACAAGATTTTCAAGAAAATTTACAAGATTTTCAAGAAAATTAATCCAATTTATTATGTGAATTCTGCAACCAAATGAAAAGTGATAAGATACACCGACATACTTCCTACATTTTGTTCAGTTTTGCGTGTAAAAATTTATATTATATTGCACCAAAAATGTGGACATTCTTACCCCCCATCCGAAAAATGAATCAGTATCATTGCCTCAAATCATACTCAACCCCAAAATAAACAAGAACATACTATTAGTTTTTCCTTGTTGACATTTTTATTTGATAATTTTTACAAAAAATAATTTTTTATAAATAAATAGGATGCAGGCTGAAAAGGGGGAAATGGACAAGGATGCTAAACTAGTAGTATTTAGTTTTACTTGGCTACATGTATATCTATTTATCTTGTTATTTTTAGGCCTGGTGGTCATGCTGCAAGTGACACCACCCCTAGCAACTGGAACACTGTTCCTGTTATTACTGTCAGTACTCACAAGGATGCAGAGCAGAATGGAGAAAAGCTGGTCAAATTACCAAAGGTGAGTTTAAATAGACACTTGTTATTAAAGGTATTGTATAACAATTAATATTTCCATTTAAAAAAATATGAGCTACATGATTCCCCATGACTATATTTGTCTTTGATAAGGTCTTAAAATGAAGCCCTGAAAAATTTACAGTCCAAAATGATCATTAACTGCTTTTAAAAAAGTAAAAATCATTGCGAGACCATTCCAGTTTTGCCCCCATAGACTGCTGTGTTGCAGAATTTTCATCGGCCAAGAATAATTCATGCGCCAATTTTTATCTGTACATATACAGCATAACTGTCTGAACTTTTGTGTTCCAGAGTGATATGTCTGATATCAGAGTTTGATAACATTTTAAATGGGTCTTCCACAATGTTATATAGTGTCTTTAACTCTTAGCATGCCACAGATTTGACAGCTGTATGGGCTATGGGCATTTTGTGTATTGTGTGCTGCTTATTTGCAACTTTGGCATGTTGATAGTTTAGCAGGGTTGGCAGATTTAAATTGTGATATCAATCAATAATAAAAAGAAATTGGTCATATGGGCCATGTGACAAAAAATGGTGGGAAAGAAATCATGTAAAAAAGTGAGAGAAAAAAATTTGAATTTTTTTCCACTTTTTGCTGTTGAAAATTGAAAAATGGAACACAGTGTATTTAAGTGTTTTACATCATTTGATTCAATTTCTTTTAAAACAACTTACGAGGACAAAGTTACCATGAAAATCATACAAAGATTTTCTATCCCATTTTGTTTTCTGACCAGAATTGGTAACATTTTGAAATACTCTTTAGTAAACATGTAGTCAGACGTCTTCATGAATAAAATACTTTTAAGACTGTAAAAACCAGTAGTGTATCTGACAGACTTACACCACAGGTTTCGAAACCAAGGCCACTCGAAAATACAACCTTTCCATCTAGGCTCTGTACAGGTGACTTGGACAGAGACCTAGGCCACCAGGAATTGGTCTCGAGGATGGCTTCAGATACAACACTGGTAATAACCCTAACAGCTAATAACTTGACCACATTACATTAGGGGGAAAAATACATAGGGGCCGGGCAATTTCAACCCAAATGTGGTAAAAGAACCCCTGTAAATTGTTATAGACGTCAATACAAAAGAGTATCTGAATGCAATAAAACAGGAAAAGTAGCCCCAATGTAGAAAATTGTCATTTTTTTCCTGCTTCACATCTTCACTTGTCAATAGTTAATTTGATCCACATGCTGATTTTTGTCCCCCTCAGTTACCGGCCGAACGTTACCGCTACACCGTGTGGCACGAGCTGCGCAGCAACGATCTGAAGGGAAGCGAGCTTCACTGCCCACGAGTCAGGCAAGGGCCGGAGATAAAGGAGAAAGCATTCCGCAGGATTCAGGACGATCAGGGGAACAGAATTCATCATGGCAAGACGGGAGAGGCACGGAAACTCCACGAAAGACAGATGGAGGACTGGGAAAATGCAGTGGTATGTATAAGAACTTCAATAAATACTCATAAAGAAACATTATGACATTAAAGGTAAATGACATGATTGGGGGTAGTCCTCAACTTGGGGTAAAAACTATTCTAGAATCAGGTAAACTATGCAAGGATTCTACTGTGAAAATTTTATAGTAAAAAGTTGACTCATTTTAAAATAATGTCTATCAGTATGCCTTGTAACAGACAAATTTGTAGTGTAGCCTTCTATGGGGATTAAATCTATTGTGCCCCGATAAAATTAAACTGATGACCTGTTCACGCTTGATTCTCCTTAAGTAAACAAACTCAAGAGTCAAGACAAACCCTTCCAGCCAGGAGATCCACACTAGCTGGTGTACATTTGGTTTATCTTTCAACCAGTTTATATTTTTTTAAATTTCTCCCAATCATGTCACTGAGCTTCAAATGACTAAAAAATATAAATAGAAAATAAGCAAAGTTTGAAATCAAACATTTAAAAGTATAGAACTAGACTGAAACCTGTCTACATTGGCCACCCAAGGGAAACAAAACATATGGTTTTGTGGACAGGTGGTGGCTACAGACAGGTTCTTTAACACATGATTTGTCTCCAGGGGAATCATTTTAGTGGCCACTATAGACAGGTTGGCCGCCACAGAGAGGTGGCTGCAAATACAGATTTGACTAAGTTATTTTCTGGCCATTGCAATTTTTGTGTTGTTTGTCAATATCATGTACAATATTTGCATTATGATGGGAACTAGCAAAGGGAAATCATAATTCTGGCTATCCAGATTTCCTCTACTTTAGAAATAACGAGAACATGGAAATGTTTGAATTAGAATGATAAACTTCATGCAGTGATCAGTCATGATGTTAATTAGTCTCTCTAAACTTCAGGATTGAGACTAATATTGATTGGCAGCGGAACAAACCTTACAAAGGATAATTCTTTTGAGAAATTGCTGCCTTTTCTCATTGAAAAAGGGGCAGTGGCTTTTATCCCAACTTGCAAGTCGTTAACTTAAATTGATATTTGTACTCTTCTTGGCCAAAACTATGCTTATGATAACAGTACCTAGATGAATAAGAATAAATGAATGCACCAAAAGGCACTGTACACAGGCAACTCATTGTTTACATGACTGAGACTTTGTTAATTAATCTTTTGCTAAGCATATGTTTGTTACATTCATATTTCTTTCCAATTCTTTTGGTTTGGAATTTTTGTGCAGAATGTGAATCTGTCGTATCAAGAGTTACACCACGACTACCAGAAAGAAAATTTTCATCGGATATTGAAGAGACTGATCAGAGCGGAGATCGTCCAAATCAGGGATGATAATATTGTGGATCTGTCAAGCGTCACATTTAAATGGTGAGAATATATCGTCAGTGACATTACGTACCGGCGAATCTTGTATATCAAACAAATGAAATATCCGCCAGTACGTGAAATCATCGACGATATGTAACAAAAGACTTGGTCTAATCTTCATAAACCATCCAGTAAATTTGTGTGAAAGTGGGGCTGGTAACTCAGTTATGTGTCTCAACAGGTTCATAATATTCCATATTATTTATTTGCACAATGTCTAGGCCAAAAAGCCACAATTTGGGAAAAACATTGAAAAGTTCTATATCAATGGTATTGTCCCTATGGGTGAGTTAACATTTAAAATGAACTTGTCAGCTATACAACAAAGAATCAGTCATTGCAGATTATCTGATATATCACTGGTGTTATTCTTGGCACGCTAGTTTGTGGGAACAGCGGAAGATTTATATCTGTTATCTACACTTTCAAACTCAATTTATTATTATCACTAATAGTTGTCATGTTCATTTATGTCAATATAATTTGTTATTTTTCTATTTCCATTTGTGTTTGTAGCTGTAAAGAGTTGAATATCAGCAAGAACTACATCACGTCCTTCAAGGTAAATATGTATTGCAACTGGTGTTAAATATCTATAGAAGTAATTGTGGAAAAGCAGAGGAACTGGTTATGGAACAATTAGGACAACGTCTGAAAACTTTGGATTGTAGTTGCAGAATTACAGTGTGTCAGTGACTACTGTGTAAACACTCCTCAATGTCCACTTGATTTCCCTGTTTTCTGTATGTTACTGTATTGTTCCTGAAGAAACGAATTTCCATTTAAAGTTCAAATGGAACAAATTTAAAAAGTGGTAAGATATTTTATCCCTTCCCTAGTATAATCAAAGCATACTTCATTATTGTGATTATGAATTTATCAGTAGGAGTGATAAGAAAATGGAATTTGTCTTAAACACACAGGTTTTAAATACACCCCTGAAAACCTGGAAAGAAAATTACCTTGGCTCAAGTTTTTAATTCAGGTTTACGGCAGCAACTTTTACTTTGTATTGTTGTTGTTTTAAAAAGCGTGAAACTTCTATGTGAACTTCCTCAAACCCTCTCAATAGTACCTTCCAATCTTAAAACAGTTTCAACAGTAAAAATAACACACATGTAAAAAAAACTGACTTGACAGACAATTGCTTTGATTTTATAAATATTTTACTATTTATTTTGCAGAAATTACCCAAGTGCCCTGTTCTTGAAGTGCTTAATCTCAGTGACAACTCCATCAACTCATTCAAGAGTCTGAGTGCCTTGAAGATGACGAGAGTGATCTGGCTAGATTTGAGGCGAAATCCAATCTGTTACGAGGAGAACTATAGACAAAGGTATCAATGGATATTGTCAATTTCAGATTAAACTGAACAGGAACCACGACCCCAAAGTTAGATATTAAAGAGACTATATAACACTGTGGAAGCCCCATTAAAAAAATTGTCAAACTTTGCTGTCTGACATATCTGGCATTGTTTGGATGGACAAATAAACACCCTAGAACACGAAACTTTGGACAGTTACACTGTCACTCGTAAAATATGTACAGATAAAAATGGGCACATGAATTATTCTCAGCCGATTGGAAATTCTGCTACATAGCAGTCTATGGAGGAAAACGGAAATGGTCGCTCAATGATTTTCCTTTTTTAAAAACACTTAATGATCGTTTTGGAACGCAATTTTTTGAATAAACAAATACTGCTCCTCCAGAGTATGAATTAGTCAGACCTATAACACTGGGAGGAAATAGAGTAGGTCATGAGAAGGTCACACTTGATACTGTAGATTTTCACTTTTTTTATAAGCACTAAATCATCATTTTGAAATAGAATTTTTTTCAGGGCTTCATTTTTAGACCTTATCAAAGACCCTAGGAGCATGGAGGATTATGTGGCTCACATTTTTTAAAACTGTGGTGACTGTTAGCCTCTGGCTTTAAAGGGAAATGACGGGATTGGAAGCAGTTCTCAAATTCGGACACTATGTTAATCGAATCAAGTACAGTGTTTTAAAGACTGTTTTTGATTAGCACACCCAACCAATTTTGCTCAGATTTGAACCAATTGAAGATAGGTACATAAAAATGTAGTGTTCAAGATTTGGGATTTATAGGTTTAAACATTTCTAAATATAAATAAATCATTCAAAACTGGGCCGTTGCTCAAGTTGTATTTTGCAAGTGTAGTCTAGGTTTCTGACTAGGGATGTGTAGCTTTTACTCACTAATTTTGAATTTGGTAGTGTCCAATTGTAGTACAGATTGCTTGACAATCGTCCAACAGCACTGGTGTGACTTTTTGACCTTGTAAGCTTTGATCTGCAGGTAGGCAGTTTTCACGAGATGATACACAAATCAGGTCTGGCACTCAGACTATTTCTATCAAGGCAACAGATTAATTCACTACTGACAGATAAATGCTTGTTTCTCAGCAAGTAATCAAATTAAAAACAAATGCCTTCTAGCCAGGGGGAAAAAATACTACTTTCTTTTGCTCAGCTGAACTATTCATTATAATACCACACCAAAGAACTAAATGGCAAAACCAAGTTTTCAAACAGGATTTATATACATGTATTTCATATATGACAGGGTATTCCAAGCTCTCCCCAACTTGAAGGTGTTAGATGAAGTCTCAAGGTTGCCGTCAGACTCTGCGGATGGGTTACCACCAGCTGGAGAGGGCTGCATCGTGATGTAGGCGTGGTTCCTTGGCAGCAACTGTTGTGATATCCATGCTGCTAAATCCGCTTGGTATTATAGAGTACTCCTGACTGCATCTATTGTGTTTATTGTGTGTGCCAGAACTTAATGTTGGAAAGGCTCCGATCTAGCTGAACATCAGGGAGAGTTCAGGGACACTTTGGGCTATATTGGAGCTTCCCTCTCCCCTCTCCTCTCCTCCCCTCCCCACTCCTGCTCCCCTCCCTTCCCCCATTACCACCCCCCCCTCCCCCCCCTGGAAAAAAAAATTCTAGGATGTTTTCACTGCGTGAAACTAACTGAATAACGTGTGCCCTTATACTCTCATTAAAATATGAATATGTTGGGTTGATTTATTGTTCATATTTACACAACATATCAGCAAAAATATATATTAAACTGAAATATGTGTAAGTTTTAGCGTGTTTCTAACTGTATTTATCCGGATAAAATTAACCGGGCTAATAGCGGAGAAGTTCTGTTTCTATTGGATTGCGTTCTCCGCATAGCACGATCGATCCTACGGGATCGTATGATTACCAGCTAAGAGTCTGTGTCCGACCTGGGTTTGCCCGCGAGGTTTTGGTGATGACCGAGGTCAAATTTAATGCTCAATCAAACACGCGCGCGCTACAGCCAGGGGTCATGTATTCTGATCACATGGTTTTGTTTATTTCCAGTTTCTCACGGGCAAAGAGACGGATAATGCGAAGAAAGTCTCTTTCATTGGGCTTCTTCTCTGCCAAAACACGGATAATGGCGGGAAGGTTTTGTTTCTATTGACGTCTTACAGTATCTTTCTCTGCTATTATCCTGCAAAAAGCAGGAAAAATACCGGCGAAACTTTCTCCGCTAAAAAGACGGATAATGGCGGAGAAGGTCTGTTTCTATTGAGATCTTCTCCTCAATTAGCCGGTTACATCCGGAAAACTACCTTTAATAGAAACACGCTGTTTGTTAAGTGTGTTACATTACTTGCAATTTTTTTCAACTTTTACGGTAGTGAGAAAGTGTATTATGTAATCATTGCAAAATCATAAATCAGTGTGATAAACCATCATGTTCACCATTTCACAACAGCTTGCAGATTTTCTTCTAGAAACAAAAAGAAACTTGTAAGTAGTCTATTGAACTTGTGTTGTGATAGAAAGTTGAGAGATTTTGTTTGTTATATCAACACTCAGGGTTCCCACAGAAATTTAAAAACAGATTTTCACGACTTTTCCATGACTTTTCCATGACTAAATTGCTGCTTTCCATGACTTCCTTTCTGGCACGGTTACCAAAATCAGACACGTTATGATGGCCTCCACCTTCCCTCACAGCCATCCGTTCCACCCACTATCTAACTACAGGGTTCCCACAGAAATTTGAGAACAGATTTCCATGACTTTTCCATGACTTTTCACAAATTTTCCAAATTCCCTGACTTTTTCTGACTTTCCATGACCACAAATTTTTCCATGATTTTCCATGACTGTGGGGACCCTGACACTTGTAAAATTATTTAATGTCTAATTTACAAGGTCACGATATCGTGATACCAATCAATCTGAAGACACATTTTAACATTGTGGAAGCACCATTTACAACATTGTCAAACTGTGACACCAGACCTACATTATAGTGTTTGACTGGACAAATAAACCCATTAGAATCACCCAAATTTTGACTATCATGGCGTCACTTGCAAAATATACGCAGATGAATATCAGCAATTCAGCATATGACTTGCTTCGCCGGTGGAATCATCATTTTGAACTACAATTTTTTAAGGGTTTCATTGTTAGACCTTATCAGAGACACTGATAGCATGAAGGATCATGTAGCACAGAATTTTTAAAGGCAGTGGATCTCATTTGCAAACATCCTCACAGACCAGGAAAAGATAACCCCTGCCCTTGGGCTATTGATGAAGGTCATGTCTGTGAATTCTGGGGTGCAGTTATTACCTAGAATTTGAAAAATGCTAAAGAGAAACAATAGCCGTTTAGTGTACGTTCTATGGCAGCAATTGTTTTCTTGCGAGAAAAAAATTCAAATCAGAGTCTAATGGTCACTATAATTCCCCTAAAACTGTGTTTCTAGCTCCTATATTTTGCCAACGGTTCCAAGATGGCATTTTCTTCTACAGCTGTAAATGCGATTGTATTTTAACAATGTTAATTTTCAGGCATGCAAAAGAGATCCACTGCCTTTAAACTGAAATATTGTTAAATTCTGTCTTTAAGCATTTAAGCATAATCTTCAGAGGACTGTACAGCCCAGTCTCAAAGATGATTAATATGCACAGTGTGATAAGCAGGGATGGAGTCGAGGCTGACTGTTTGGAGTCATGAGACTGCTGAAAATATGTCTTTCACATAGACTTTGTACACGTGATTCCGTCTGAGGCCAAGGCTCTCAAAATTTGGCCTTGAGGCCGGCCTCGACTCCATCTCTGGTGATAAGAGTGCAGGATTTGTTGGAATGAAGATTGTATTAAACAGGAAAAAATAGAAATTTTCTTTTTGGGGGCTACTTTTCTGGTTTCGGTACACCGCTATGCGCAATCTTACGGGGGATCTTTTGCAAATGTCAGGGGCTCTTTGGCCATTTTGGGCCTATGGGACTACATTTAAAGTAAAAAGATTTCTACCGCTTCTACAGCGTTTTCTCTAGTTTTGCGAATATATAAAACTGAATTTATTAATTAACTAAGTCACTGAACTGAAACAGCAGAGCTGAAAATGTAAGTGAAAAATGATTCCAACTTCTCCGTTGACGAAAATGGCGCAACGGACGGGATGAGATGTCACCTAGTTACATGTGCCTGTTGACACGGGTCCTCGTGCTGTGATATGAAGCTTGTACAACGCGCGGTGGTGTAGTACACCCGACGTGTTGATCGACGTCTTGCAAAAGGAGTTAATTGTACAGTGCAAAACGTGCAAGCCGATGTAAGCCAAGGTGGATGCTTGTGATAACGGGGTAAATTTCCTTTGTTTTTCTTCACTTTTAGGCTGGGAATTTACCTTGTTATAGCCGATCTTGTTACATGAGAAGGATAATACACAGAAGTCTATGGAAGAAAAATTGGGATGCAAGAAATGTCTTCATATTAAGTGGGTCCTCGCTATACCCGTGCTCGTTAATACGAGGTTTGCCTGTGTATAAATTTGAAAAATTCTAGTTTTAATAGAGTTGGTGTGTGTAGGAGTTATTGACACAGAAGATACTGATATGAACTATACACCTTGAAATTTAAGCAAATTTTGGTGGTTATATGTTGAGAGGCAATCATGAATATGTGATATCTAGTATCTCAAGAACTCTACATGTAATATATTTTTTCCGTCCATATCAATAGCTATTTACATATACGTGAATGTATACATGTACATGCAGTTGTATATTTCAATCAGGTTTTTAATTCTGACTTGTCTTTCATGTCTTTTTCCTATGTGTTGTACATGTCTGTGTCTTTGTATATAGGTATGAATTTAAAATTAAGAATTATTGTACAGATGTTTAATAATTTGTGAAGTAATCAAGATAATGTATTTCCCATATCTTTTAATAAAAGAATATTTTGCATTAATTGACATCTAACCTTTTGTATATGTTAACATTTCTCTGAGTGATATGTGTTTCATGATCTCCATTTGCTTTTTAACTTGTTTTAGAAATCAAACAACCACCAACACAGTATAAATATATACAGTTCTTCAAAATACAGGCTAAACATATGTAATGTGTATAAAATGCATTTCAATTAATATTAAGGGCAAATTCAAGTTGATAATTGTAGGACTTTCTGTGATTTGAAAGTTTTATTTTGCCATAAAATGTTGCCAATACTGCCGTTTAGGTCATTACCGATATACAGGGTGGCCCAGAAAGAATGCTACGAGTATGATCGCTAATTTCTTCATCATTATCCGCAAAATATCATTCATTTTTATTTCATTGGTTAGAACATTCTTTTTCCTATAACATGATACCAAGATCATTGAGTTTGAGTCAGGCGTTTTGATTCTAGGGCCATTTTTCAGAGGCAATGCAATATCCCAAATTTGCCAATTTTTCAACAGCGGCGGTCATCAGAACGTCAAGATATTCTGGCGTGTCAGCTTGCCATACCGGTCAAACTGCGATGACAAAGAGGCCGGAATGCCCTCGCTTTCATAAGGAAGACGATGCGAGCTATGTCTCCATTGTCATCACCGTTTGTCCGGTATGGCAAGCTGAGACGCCAGAATATCTCGGCGTTCCGATGACCGCCGCTGTTGAAAAATTGGCAAATTTGGGATATTGCATTGCCTCCAAAAAATGGCCCTAGAATCAAAACGCCTTACTCGAAATCAATGATCTTGGTATCATTTTATTGGAAAAAGAATGTTCTAACCAACGAAATAAAAATTAATGACATTTGCCGATAATGATGAAGAAATTAGCGATCATACTCATAGCATTCTTTCTGGGCCACCCTGTATATCAAATTTTCTATTGTCCACACATTTAATACAAATCTTGAGGAGGTTGTTTATGCATATCTGCTTAATCTTGATACGACTTTCAATTTAAAGCTATGTCAGAAGCTATCTCTTTGAACAGAGGCATACAGTTGATCCATGATTTGTAAGATGGATTTTCTCAGTGGCTTTTTGTGCTGTGTTCATAAGAAATGCCTTTTTTCAGATTGAAAAACGCTGGAGTTTGAAAATTGAGATAATTTGGATGGAAATGCATACATTTTGTAACAGGTTGCTAAACTCTACATTTCTTTCCAGCTTATCTTCATTGACATCTGTAACATGAGGAGGGACTTTAAATTTTGTTGAACATTCCAGGTTGCATGTGCTTGAGTTTGTGTGTGTGTGTGTGTGTGCGTGTGTGTGTGTGTGCGTGTGTGTGTGTGTGCGTGTGTGTGTGCGTGTGCATGTATGACATACTAGTTTGACGAGTTTTGAGTTTACACACACCCATAAATGAGGAAAAAATGGTAATTCGTGGTAAGGACCTCAAAATAACTTTAAATTACTGCATGCCATATGTGAAACCTGGGAAGTATCCTGATATTGCACATGAATTAAAGTTATTGACTAACATTACCAAGTTTAAAAAAATCTGAGCCACATGATTCCCCCATGCTTCCTGTGTCTTTGATGAGGTCTAAAAATGAAGGCCCTGAAAAAATTGTAATTCAAATGATTATTTAGTGCTTTAAAAAAGTGAAAATCGTAAGTTGACCAGATTCACTTGCCCATTTCCTCCCCACAGAACTTACTGTTTGTACACCTAGGTTAATAAAACTCGCCGAGTTTTATTTTTATTCATGTACTAGCAGGGACCCGTGGAATTCCACGGGTCCTAGCGGGTGAGGTTTATGTTGAATGAGACATTATTTTAGTGATTAATTGTACATGTAATTGCCCTCATTATAATTGTATATGTTGGTCTTGCAGTACATTCTGGAATTTTTCTTAAACTGCAGAATTCATATTTATTTGTTTAAAAATTGTATTTATTTTATCAAAATGTTCGAAAAGTTAGCGTGAATACACTTTTTTAATGGAGTTGTTATAAATTGTTTTTTTTTATTCATTAAGGGAAAGATTTTTTTTTTTTTTTTAGATTTGAATTTTCTGTATCCCTACCATGATTCAGGTCGGGCTCCGTACCCGTACCGTACCGCTGTGTGTAGTATAATTATTTCAGAAATGCATTTATTCGAAATCGTGAATTTAATTTTGGGGTGTTGACTTATCATCCAAATTGAAAGACTGCACATTTTAACAGAAAATTGTAATGTTCTTGCCAGACTTGTAATACCCGTACAAATTCCCGACGCCGACTCAGCATTATACCCATCGCATGTCCTCGTATTCCGTACCTTTAGCCAGCTGGTCTGTACCTTACCTGACCCACAGGCCGTAGCCACCCATACCCGGACGCCACATACCTGTCACTCTTTCTCGTAACCCAGCCATACCCAAAATCTTGTACCCGAGATCCATGCCCGACCGCCCCCGTCGACACACCCTCCTCGACACCGTCCTGGACTGACAAAGGGGGGGGGGGTCACTCTCCCACAGGTCTATACCTCCACGACCGTGTGCAACAACGGTCCAGAAATGCACCCTATATGTAAACCTCATACAAAATTTGGCAACCCTAAATGCCGATCACGAAAAAGCTACCGTAAGCGCGTGACCTTCCCGGAATCTACTCATTTGAATACCCAGCCTAGTGAGCATGAATAGGGACTCCACTAAACCTTGATACGCCTAAAGTCGTAAACGTGAAGATCAACTAATTTGAATACCTCAACCCAACATGTCACTCTCACTGAAACATTATTGTAACTTGGTCTTCAACCCCCATACCGCTGATCTGTAACCGTACCGTAGCCCATGAGGTTCATACCCGTACCTTGCCCCTATACGGACCCAGTACCGTACACGTGGTCTCGTATCCATAACGTACCCTGGTGCTGTATCCTGTACCTGGCCACAGGTTCCGTAGGCCTACCCATTACCCCGCGACGCCATACCTGTACCTTTCGTCTCGTAACACCTTCATAAACTGTACACATACTCGTAACTCGACTTGGAATGACCACAACACGGCCGGGGGTGGGGTTCATCTCCCACAAGGTCTGCTCCCCTACCGCCCCTCCCCCCGTGTCAACGACCTCAGAAATCACACCATACCAAAGTAACATACATAACGAAATTTGCAAACCCTCAAAATGGCGTAACACATGAAATCAACAGGAAATCAACTAATTCTAATACCCTAGCTAGTGGCATGAATAGGGAATCCACTAACTTGATACCCTAAGTGGCATAAACAGTGAAATCAACTAATTTGATACCCCAACCAATACGTTATTGTACATTGCGCAACCCAAAGAGGTTCACTAAGCAATTCATAAATAAACGTTCATTTTGGAGATGTTATTAGAACCACAAAAAAAATTGCGCCCCTAAATGGCATAATCTACATAACCAAATTAGTAACCCTAAATGGCGTGATATGTGAGAAAAGGCTACCCTAAGTGGCGATTGCCGGCGAACGGTGCTGAAAAACCTACCCTTTTCCCAAAAGACGGAGACGACACCCGAGGGCTGGAAAGGGGACCCTTTTC
>JZLH01S0626275.1:42890-50138 GCA_001188425.1 Eucidaris tribuloides | reverse complement strand
CACCTCAAAGCTATAGAAAGTTATTGTGTGTACAACACAATTGCTGACGACGCCTACACTGACGCCGATGCCGGAAATAGTGATACCTATGTCTCGCTCCGCTACGCAGGAGAGACAAAAACTAAAGTACTTTACCAAAAGATGCGTAATAAAGCCAAAGAAATCATGTGTTACCTGTAAATATGTCCCCTAACCCGAATCAAAACTCCATGGGCCTAGTAGGCTTGACGTTATTTGTGATTTTTCCAACAAAAATTCAAGTCGGAAAATTGCAAAATTACAACACAGAGAAAAATGGAATTTGACATTTGTAGAAAGGAAAAAAATGTAAAACGGAAAACTTTGGTCTTTAGATTAATACCCCTACAATACTGTTCAAAATGTTTTTGCAATAAAATTCAGTTACAAGGTCAGTGCTTTGTACAACAACACTTGAACATCAACAATTAAGGACATCATATAAATAGAATTTAATTGCTTGGAAACAGTGAAAGCTGTTCGCTCCACAGAGTTTTTGCAAGGAACCAACGGACAGAACATATGTTAATTCCTTTTTCAAACTTTGTTTGACAGGAGTAACAGTAAAGATCTGACTTGGTGTCATAAACTTGACATATAACATATTCTATAACATGTTCTGCATATTATTAAAGATTGTGTCATTGATTTGCACGTCAAAAAACATCTAATTGAATGAAATCAGCTGAAATCATATCCAATGTGAAGATTAATATAAATAAACACCTCTCATAGAGACTTCGGGTAAAATATTGAGTTTTGGTGAAAATCTTGACGGTTAAACTTCATCCTTTTTCAAGTGACTCTGAAGTCTTTTAAAAAAAATCTGATGGCGACGTGCACGGGCCGTTCCAAAATTGTCCGATCAGCCGTTAGCCGAAGGTCGCGCGGAGGTTAATAGCCGTTTAACCAATCAGTGCGCTCCGCTGATCTTGTGACGGTACACATAACCGCGATTCGCAATTTGAGCAAAATTCAAACTCACGGAAAGAACAACATTCTGGTAACATGTAATCAGTTTTTCTCATAAAACAACAAATTCATGACGTATGGATCTCAAAATTTCAACACACCATTTGCAAGTACTAAACTACCATTTGGTATTGATAATGAAGGGAAGTAATGGACTTGCACATCTCTGACACAATCTTTAAAGTGTTTGGATGTCATGTCTGAGATACTGTAAAAGCCAAGACAATTTCAACATTGAGTAACATGCAGAAAGATGTGTGGTCTGCGTTTTCTTACCTGAAGTAAGATCCCCCCAAAACTCTTCAGAGGATTAACATCATGCTTCTTCATGAACTGCTGCAGCTCCATACTTTTCCGAGTCACTGAAATGATACGCAAGATTGATCTCAAATGACAAAGTACCATGCAGTAATTCTTCATCCTTTATTTTTCATTTACTTACTTCTTATGCAATTTTTAACACATCTGAATGTAAATCAGGCAATGCAAATGTCAATGTAGTTTTGAAATAAATTCTGTTTTATTGTTCCAATCAAGTTTCTGGAGAAAGCTAACTGATGTTTTTACTCCAGAAACCAGAACATCGAAAAGTAAATCAGCATTACATCTAGAACTCGGGGAAAATAAACCACCCAAATTACCTACAGTTTGAAAGGCAACATTAAATTCTGGTTGTCTGGTCGACGATGGAAAATCTTCCAGAATTCCCCATCTCTGTTCTTTCGCACTTTTTTTTAATGTACATTTGTTAAGAACACCACAAAGGGTCTCTACACCAAGAATTAGCACATCTGGAGCTTTAATTAGTGAGTTAGAGTAAAAAGTATGATTTCACAGATTCATTACGCATAAATTAGCATAATTAACTAAAAACAATTTTTCCAAAAAAAACAACATAATTTTATAGATTAGGTCACCGGCGACATGCGTGCCAATTTTCTTCGCGATCACGCGGTTGATGGCCGAGATCTAAAGGGGGGCCTGTGAGGCCCCCCCCCCCGGCCATATGATCTCCCAAAATACCCCGGCAGAGATAGGGTTAAAATGCTGTGAAATTGCATTGATGCCAACATAAATGACAGACAGAAATTTCTCATTTATAAGAAATGACACTTTTGTCACTTGCTTCCTTTTTCCAAGTACAGGCCTTCAACTCGGCTTGGTTGAAAAAGTGGGAGAAAATCAGGAGAAAAATTCTCCAAAAAGTAGGAGAAAAGTAGGATTCAATCCACCAAAGCAGGAGGAAAGTGGGATATTTATAACTAGGGTGTGCAGTAGTAACCCCAAAGAAAATGGATACATGCGGAATATGTGGAAATAATTTCTTAGATTGGCAAAAAAGCCGATATCTGCAGAAACAAATTTTCCTTCACAAACAGATGATGATGGTAGTTACAGTACTCTCAGCAACAGCTTGTAGAGACTACTCAACTCCAAAGAAATATCAAACCTATTGCAAAGGTTTCTTTTTGGACAAAAGTAGGAAAAAGTAGAAAAAGTAGGACCAGATGAAGGCCTGGAAGTAGGGCAGATATATTTTCCGTTGTTGGCCTTGGTATCACACTATTGAAAATAAACATTGTCCTGCATATTCATTTTTGTGTTAGTACTTTGTCAGCATAAAAATGTGTGTACAGACATTTCATTACAAAAGGAGTGTTCTGCTGTTTTCAACTACTGTGTTCTTTATCACAGCATCATTTCCAACCATGTATCAACAATGTATCAGGGCAATTCCACGGTTACTCACGTTACATTTGAAGGCATTTTGATTCACTTGTTGTTGATCTCTTACAATATTATTAATGGTAGATAGCTTAAAGGTTTTATGCCATCACAAAGCATACACGTTGTTTCTGATTTGTACAAATAAAAATTTGAGAAAATAAATTGAACTGTATGAAAATCATTGAAATGTCTCGGTTACTCACGTTACAGAATTTGGACATGCATAAAATGTAAAGAGGACTTAATTGAAAAATTTCCTCATGTGGAGTTCTCATTAAAAAAAGTTGGACCCTTATCAAAGTACTCTGATAGAGAGTCACAAACTGACTAAATGCAAAATGTAGCGGGTTACCCTATTTTTGTATAAATTACAAGAACGTCGGTTACTCATGTTACGGTTATGTTACATTTTGTCCAGTGACCTATTTTCGGGGTTATCTTCATGTAAACAGATTTTTATTGGAAAAGCAATACATTTGTCATTGCAGTATTATATGCTTAACACTATTTCATTGAAAAAAATGGAGAAAAGACAATTTTTCATAAAACTTAGATATATTCACAGTAGGTGGAGCCTAGTCCCACATGTGGCATATTTGGTTGCTGATTTTCCTGGAAGGCAGCATTACAGAAGTAAAATTTGGGGTAGAAATGATGACCCCCATTGTTTCTTCATAAATCATAGCCAATCAAACCAATAAAATGTAACATGAGTTGAGATAAAGCCAACTTATGTAGTGCTTGGTTTGTCCACCAACCTGTGGAATTGCCCATCAACATTTTCACAGCAGTTTTCGTCACAACTAGGTACTGCACTCCTACTTCGTAAGCACCAACATTTTTAGAATGCCCATATTCCCCTCAAGATGATCTTGACAAAATAATCATCTTTGACTTACTTTCAAACTGGTCGCCTGCTGCTTTAGCATCGTTCATCTGCTTCGTCAGTCTCTGAAATGTCGGCATGTTATTGTTGAGCCTGATGGCATACTTTTGATTCTTCAACATCAGAGGGAACACTAATGTCCTTATAATAACAGTACCTGAAGCAAAATGAAAAGGGAAATGGTAATCTGACGTTTGCTCCGCAAACAGTTGCTCCGGTGACAGTATCTCAGAAGACAAAGAGTTAGGGTTAGGGTTGCCATTGGTTTTCACACAAATGCATTCACACATGCACAATCATTCTCTTTCAACTTTGTTCTTCCTTTCCTTTCACCATTTTCTGTTTGTTTGTTTGTTTGTTTAATTGTTTGTGTACACATGTTTTTGAGGCCTCCATTATTATCAAGCTTCAAGCTTATGGTGGCGGTCTCTGCATTTCTCTTTCTTTAGGTATGAAATCAATATTTTTTAGTGAAATACTTTATGTACTTCATATATGTATGTATCTATGAAAACACTTTTGATTTGTAATTTGTTCTATCGATTTTGTGATGTTTGAGCAATGCAAAATAAACTGAAACTGAAACTGAAATTCTGTAGTCCTGACGTAATTTCCCATTCATAAAATCTGTAAACCATACAAAGAGTATCAAACTATATCATTTTATTTACAGAAAATGCAATTATGGCATCAAATGCAATGCTCAATAACAGGTATTTATGTATTAGTGCCATCTGAGGCTCATCTCCCACATAAAATTGATACTTACCAACAGCGATTGCAGCCCACCAAGGTAAACCAGCAGACACATGTAAAAATTCAAGTCCAGACTGCAGTAAGCCAATGGGCGTGTATCCACCAAGACCTAGTTCTGTAAAAGGGACTTCCCCTACTGGTTGCAGGATGTCCTGTGCTGTCGTCGCTACTGACTGTATTGAACCGATGTCTGTGAAACTATCGACACCTGTCACATCGCTGACCTGCGAGTTCATTCAAGAAATTACAATTTTATCAACCCCTTTGAAACCTCTCCTAAACCAAAGTGATGATGATGATGATGGTGGTAAATATGATGATAACTACACAAATAATGATAATAATAAAATAATAATAATACACTGAAAATTTGGTGGTTACCTTTATTTAAAGACCTAAAATTAGAATATACAAAGATGAGGCTTTGCAAATAATGGTGTATTATTTTCCACAAAAAAAACAGCATACGTTTAAAACTGCGTGATTTTCAGTAAACCTTCAAACAATATTTGAAAGCTCTTTTCTATGAAAATTTACTGTTATTCCTCGGCTGAAAAAATAGTGTCAGCATGCTTCATGTATATTCACGGTGAAATATTATTTGTGGGATCCTGTGCAGGTAAGGGAAATAAGGACGGTTAGTTTTGGTTTTCTTTTTCTAGTTGTATAATTCCATTCAATGTATCTTATTTATTTTCAGTACAATATATGAAGGCATTTATGGTTAAATATTTCTTTTTGAGCATTTTTTTTTTGGATGATTAAGCAGTTTGTATTGCCATCAAATTTAAGATTAAACGTTTATTTAAAACAAAATTCCTTGGAATAAATGAAAAGTGTATGCATTTTAAAGAAACACTTATATTTATGTGCTTTATTTTATCTCTGTGATAATAACGATACCGATAAAAAATATTTCTAGGTTCATCTCTGTATTTTGAAAACAACTATATAATTCTAGCTAAACCCAGCACTTGTCAATAAATTTTTTATAGAAACCTGCTTTAAAGGTACAAAACACTGATTAAACCTTGCACAAAATCAGAAATTAGAATTCTCATAATTTTCCTTATAAGTGCGAATTATGTATCAAAATGTAGCTTGTGGAGTGTCCTTTTCAATACTGCAATAATCTGAATTTTGAGATCTGCTACCAAATGTCTGGTTTTGCTGGATCTGGTCACATATAAAATGCATTGACTGGAAAATAAAGATCAGCGAAAAACAAAAACAAAATGAAACTGTCCCGTACTGTGACGTACGTACCGGGGAAAGGGGGTCAGTGACACCAGTCTCTGTACTGTTCCACCTTCTTGATGACAGTGCAGCCATGCCGATTACCCCTGTTCTCCTTCCTGACCACACAGGGGTGCTTCTCATCTGGCTGCATTTCAGTGTTGTGTGACTTAATCCTCTGCTCCTTGAGATGTGTGTGCTGTATAGTTTCACTCTGTGTAGACTCTTTAAAATAAAACACAAACAGCTTGAATTAATTTGGATTTTTTTTCTGCTAGTAGCAATTACTTATTGTTTCTGTCCACAGACTAGTGTTCTAGACATTCTTTGATCTTGTCAACACCTTGGACCACATACGTAGTACATGTAGGTATGCACTCAAGCCCCATAACTGCCGTCTAAGCCCTGCAGGGCAAGGTGAAAAAAGTGTCCTCATAAATGAGGACTATCTCACTTTAAAAGGACACGATTTGTCTTTGTTTTTAAAGACACTATATAATATTATTGAAGATTCGTTTAAAAAATTGTCAAACTTTGCCATCTGACATGTCTGATAGTGTTTGAATGGACATATAAATACCCTAGAACACAAAAGTTCAGAGAGTAATGTTATCACTTGTAAAATATGTACAGATAAAAATTGGCAAATGAATTATTCTCAGCCGATGAAAATTCTGCAACACAGCAGTCTGTGGGGGGAAACTGGAATGGTCTCTCAATGATTTCTACTTTTTTAAACCAAGATCAAGGTTATCACGTGCCCGCATGCACCAGACCGATCAATCGCACGCACTTGATGCAGTTGTAATGAAATTTTGAATCGCGTTTTGATCTGATCCGAGTTGGAAAAGAAGACATTTTTTAAGAAAACGGGGCTCCGTTAGTAAAATCAGTAAGTTCAAAAGATGTGCTGATCCCATAAGAATCAGCAGGAGTAATTATCTGACCTAGAACGGCTTTCAGATAACTTTACTGAATTTTTCTTCGCATGGGCCGCATTCGCATACAAAACTGTACTCAGCTTATGACGCCGAGTTACTTCGCACGAACACGCTGAATACACAGATCTGTCTCCTGTGAGGGGGCCAACTGATGATGTCAATATTGTTAGAAATGAGAAGCCCCCGAATGAAAAGGAGACAGATTCCACTGGTCTAGTTCCATACCAGGCATTGGCATTGCAATGGCCATGATCACGATGATCACTGCCCACATTCTAGACCGAAAGCTTCGACCCGAGTATCGAGTACGGTCGTTTTTCAGAGGTTTTATCGGACGATTTGAACGGACATTTTACAGGTACCTAGTATCTCCTCTCTACACAGGCCGAATGTTACGTAACATCCGTTATATCGGAGATAAGCCCTGTTCGTGGACTCCCCACTTTCTGAGGCCACCGAACAGACGGAAAATGCCCAATTTAATAAGGTGTTAAGGTTTTCTGAATTATACCTAAGCAGAAAGAGCAGACTCTGCTCTTTCTGATGAGGCATAACTCAGATAACCTTAACACCTTATTAACCCTTTGGATGCTATAATGTGAAATATAGTCGAAATCTCGGGGTCCCCCCCCCCCCCCCGAAATTTTTCATTATTTAATAAAAGAAAAATGAAAGACATTCAGAATCTGTTATTGGTGTGATGACCTTTGG
>JZLH01S0626275.1:35390-40390 GCA_001188425.1 Eucidaris tribuloides | reverse complement strand
GCATAGAGAACACATTGCTTGGTGTTATGTTGGTTGGACAAGGCAGGATTGTAATGTATTGCTATATTGAAGGTAAATCGAGGGTAAATACCAGGCATTATAACATTGCCATTCTACTTGCATATGTGAGCATGAATGTCTTATTCATTGGGGTACCGAAATAATCAGAGAAAGGGAGGCATGGGGAAAAGAAATGTGTCTGCTCCTTGGTCGTAAACCCACTACCTCTGAAGTTGAGTAAGAGTTACACTATTATCACGACTTAGATATGTCTATTAAGACAAGTCACTTTTCACTTTTAATACGAACATATGGTACAACTATTACCCGCACTCACCCCTCGATCCCCCCCACCCACCCCGACACTGTCTCCTATCTAGCTTATCTCCCATCTACAAGCCTAATATGTCAATAATTCTCCTACCCCAATATTCCAGCACACTCGACGGTGTCAATCCTACTCCAACTAACATGCTAATCCAGCCCCACCATGCACCACACTCAAATAACACCCAAACGTCCATCACCCGCCCCATTCGCACCTCAATCACCCTCCCATACCTCCATCAACATAACAACCAATAACAATCAGGTTCTGCTGATATGGGAATCATCGCCGATAAAACTGGTTCTATTACAGGGGCTTCGATCATTGGGGGCGGGGGGGGGGGGGAGGTGTGGAGGCAGTTGCAAGCGAGTTAGGGGCAAACATATCGTTTTTCACCCCAAATAATTTTGACAACTGAAAAAAAAAATCATAACATGCAATGCAAGAATATGTTGATTGCTAATTGCTTAAGTACTGGTACGTAGAGTTCCCCCGCCTCCGCATATTTGTAGATGCTGCTAAGTACTGGTCAAACTGGTCAAACCTCACTGGTGTAAGTTTCTGTCCTAGTTGGGTTTATCAACTGGTGTTCAGTGTTTATTAATAAAAAAACGGATCATATCTTGTAGTCAGACAATTCAATAGTTGCAATTTAAACATTGTTATAATTCCTCACTCTGATTGAATTTTCACTATACATGTATCTCAATTTTCTGACACCAAGAATCTTTGGTGGGAGGGGTGATTTTCTTTGTGAATATTTACATTTATGGGTATCATCCATGGTAAATCAATTAATCTATGAATAATTTTAGCTAACTTGATTTATTTTATAAGCTTCCTTTTCAGGTGTACCAATCAAGTACACAATCATTAAATATTTCAGACATGTACTTGAATGTATTTTGTCATTTTGGCCAACAGAAGGGCCCTAGCATATGTTCCCAGGCGGAGGGCCTTTACACTTAATTGCCTTTAACTTGAAAACCACTGGCTTTTTTCACATGAAATTGAAATAATGTGATACTTCTAAATCCTTCTGTCATTCTGTTGAGTGCGAATATCAAATAAGGCAACATTTCTTAGATTACAGAAATTTTACTGTTAAGGCCCTTTTGCTGGGAATATATGCTAAGGTCCTTCTGCCAGGCAGACAACACCTGAGTACATAAACATATACCACATCTAGTACATGGAACACACAGTCAAACTTGAACCTGTATAAATAAAGCAGTGGTCATGCCAATAATGCTGATATTATGATCAAAGAGAAATATATTTATTCACATTCATGATTTTATATACAATGAAATAGACTGTAATAGATTAAAACCTGATATATTGCTATGATAAAACAATAAAATAGACTGTAATAGATTAATGCCTGATATATTGCTATGATAAAATTATGTACTGTACAATAAAATGACAGAATTATGTACTGCACCCTCATCTAAATTATATACAACTTAAAAAAAACTTTGTAAATGTCCATGATGCCAATACGGCTTATTCAAATATACAAGGATTTGGTGGGCCTACATGTATTCCGAAGCATGAAATTGTGTTTGGGGCATAGCCCCCGGAGCCTTCTGGAAGCAAAACCCTATTCTGAACAACTTTACATCCCATATCTCTATGGATGGTTCTACCCATGTATGTTCCACATCTGCTTACTTACCCCAGCCTATGGTTTTCCAATCTGCTCACTTATTTTGGAGAAATACAAATAGTAAAATATCAAGTCTTAAATGCATTGCTCCTGAAGCTGTATTCCCCCCCCCCCTCCCGAGCCTCCTGGAAACAAAATTCTAATCCGAACAACTTACATCCCTTACCCTTATGGAAAGTTATAGCCACGTTTGTATTTTGGAGAAATTCAAATAGTAAAATATGAAGTCTTATAGCATTGCTCCTCAAGCCCCCTCCCCCCCCTCCCCTTCCCCTCCCCGGTGACCCAAGTATAAATCTGTGTTTAGGGCACAGTCCTGGGGAGCCTCCTGGGAAGCACAAACCTCATGTGAAGAATTCTACATCCTTTACCCCTATGCATGATTCCTACTACGTTAGTTCTAAATCTGCTCTTATTTTGGAGAAATTCAAATGGTCAAAAATCAAAAGATCTTTACAGTATTTTTTTCCTGAAGCCTCCCCCCCCAAAAAAAAACAAACAAACAAACAAACAAACAAACAAACCTAATACAAATTGGTTACCTGAGTATACAGAATCTGTTTTTAGGCTCTGACCTCTTGAGCCTCTGATCTCAATTCTGAGAAGTTCAGAATTGGTCTGAATTGGTTAAGAATCCAATACATCTATAGATAGTTCCTGCCACATTTGCTTCAAATCTGCTCACTGATTTCGGAAACATTCTCATGGTGAAAATTTTAAGTCTTTACCGCATTGCTCCTGCTCCTGAACACACCCCTCTCCTCCCCTCCCCTCATGTCACATTTCCATTCCTGAAACATGATTCTTTCCAAGTCCAATTTAAACACACATGATTTAACCCTTTGAGGACGACGGGCTTGTACAGAAGCCCAGTACATAACACACCTAAAATATGATTTTTCTCCATCTATATATTGGTAAAAATATATATATTTTTATGGGGATAGAAGCACTGAGGCTACACATAACCTTCAATTTGCATGAAAAGGTTATCCGTTTTTCTGAGCTTCTGTGGAAGAAGTTCGATCCTCGGAGTGTGATTTACTGGGCTTCTGTACAAGTCCGTCGTCCCCAAAGGGTTAAATAAGTACTGGAAAATATATCTTTACCCACTTTTCTCACACCTATCACAACATTTACTATTTTTATCATATTACTTTTATCTTTTTTTTACATAATAAGGTATGATAATGATGATGATGATAATAATAATAATAATAACAATTAAAAAAATAATAATAATCAATATTAGTATTTATAACAAATAATATTAAATAATAAATTACAAAAATGATTAATAATTAATATTTATAGTAATAATTTTACAAAAATAATAATGAAAATAATTAATTAATTACTTAAAAATAAATCTAATAAAAATAACGTTAAATATAATAATAATAACAAATAATAAATAACAACAATAAATAAATAACAGAATACAAGTCATAACCAATGATATGATATGCCCATAAATTATGACACAATATATATGATATTTTAAGAAAAATGATAATTAGTCCATGTCCCATGGAAGCATAAAAGACATTCAACACACACACACCAAAGTGTAGCTCAAGGCCGAATAAATAGTGACACTTTTTACCCTGCATAGGAGATGAATCATTGTGTACTTTATCCCTGAATCATATTTTTCATGATCTAGAAAAGTTCTATAAAATAGGTATATCTTTGTATGCAGTCAGTATCACAACAGTCCAAACAACGATCGTTGTCGACGGTTTGCCAGACGGGCACTTCGACGTTGAGCCGTTCTTCTCATCGAACGAAAGATGTCGCTCACATCATCGTCATCATCATCTTCACTACCAGATTGTTGGTAGGAATCATCATCATCATCCGAAAAATCGTCGTCGTCATCATCAGCATCTCGTGGACGTTTGAAATAATGCAACATGTGACAGCCATCCCACTGCAAACAACATTTAGCAATTGTGAACAATCATGATTATTATGTTGAAAGATATAATTGGACATAAAAGTCGTGCTACTCTGTGACATTACGATTGACAATTCATACTATAATAATAATAATAATAATATGGCTTTGGGTTTCCTCACATTTACAACAAACCTGATGGAATTACTTTTGCAAGAAGTACTATAAGAAATGACAATATTGAAACTTGTATTACATGACCAAAGACATTAACGACACTTTTTAACATTGGTGAGATTCAATTTTAAAAACTTGTCAACCGTAATATCTAAGCTACATAATCATGGTTGAATGGACAAATAAACATCCTAGAATACTAAACTTTAGAAAGTTATATTGCCACTGGCAAGATTGTATGAACATCACATGTGACTTATACATACGGTGTAGTCTAAATTGTAAAAGAGCAGTGGGGGGGGGGGATATGGTAAAACAGGGTTCTCAAGATATCCACTCTTTTAAAGATAGAGTTCAGGATTTGCACGCCAGAAAATGTCAAAATGAATGCAAACAGCTCAAATCGTTCACAATGTGAAGATTAGTATAAATTTACACCTGTCATAAAGCCTTTAGGTAGAATATGTAGTTTTGTTGAAAATCTGGACCATTACACTTCAAATTTTGCAAGTGACAAGCATGTTCTGGACCATTACACTTCAAATTTTGCAAGTGACAAGCATGTTCCGTTCGTTTCAAAACTGTCTGATCAGCTGTTAGGCGAAGGGCGCGGAGTTTAGCCATTTTACCAATCAGTGTGCTCCACTGGTCGTGCGAACGTACACATATAACTGTGATCCGCAATTTGAGCAAAATTTATTCTGGTAGCATATCGTTATTAGTTTTTCCCTCATAAAACAACAAGTTTGCGACGTATGGATCTCAAACTTTCAACACACCATTTGTAAGTACTTAACTACCATTTGGTAATGATAACAAAAAGGAAGTGATGGTCTTGCAAATTCTGAAATCTATCTTTAAAGCACTAAATTATCATTTAGAAGTCAAGTTTTTTCAGGGCTTCAGTTTTAGACCTTATCACC
>JZLH01S0626254.1:9460-28495 GCA_001188425.1 Eucidaris tribuloides | reverse complement strand
ATTTCTGATGCTGACCAAACATTTAGTCATTGGATCTTTACATTTTGCAAGTGACACTTTATAGCAAAACATTACATGCATTCTTTGAATGCCAAAATGAAAATAAATCCTGCTACATGTGGAAGAGTTATTCACCTGAAATACCACCATCAATTTAAGGGATTGAATTATCAATTACCAACTATAGGTCTCTCAAATTTCAATGGTTAATTCAACCATTTGTATTTTCTTGTAAAGTGGCACTAACACAAAGATATAAACAAGCTACCTACCTTTAACTACATATCACATGGCTACGTATTTCTTCAAGACTATTTCATTTTCTATTGCACAAGGGTTCTAAAGGCAAAAAGCACAAAAACAGGCTACCAACAGAAAAGTAACATATCAAACCATAGAAAAAATGGGTTCATATAAAGAATAGGAGCTGCTAGATTTTAAAATTTGATAAAAGTTTCATGACTTTTGAAGCTAAACAGACTATTTCAAAAATGTTTTCCCATGTTATGGACGTTTCTCAAACAATAATTGCTCTGAAATCATACTTGTGTGACAATCCTGTCAAATGTTACCTGACAAAGCAAAAGCTAATGTACCATTAATTTTGTGTAAGCAGATAACATACCGGATAAATGAATTTTCTGGAAACAGAATCCATTAATGTGAATACATAATCTGAAAGTAACGTCTAAATTATATAGACTTGAATTTTGCATTCAACAGACTAGATATTTTACCCATTTGCTATCATTATAGCAATTATTGAAATGATGAATTTGAAGACATTATCTCCAGTTTCTGCAAAATGTAAGAATATGCTAATCACACTACAGTAAAAAGAATAATTTTGAATTTCTTTTTCTCAACAACACATGTTTGTGACTACAGATGCTAAAAGCTAAAACAAAAAGCACCATTAAGCGCTACACTACAAATATTACCAACCAATTAGCCAGTGCATGAAGCTTTTGCATTCCATAAACAACTTCTGAGATACTAATTCCCATTGTACTGCTCAAAACAAAAATGCAACACATTACTGGAACATAAATATTTCTTATATATCTCTTGAATTCATGCTTTAACTTCACTTTCTGGACCAGTGAAGCATATGGTTTCATTTTAAGCATAAATGTAACAATGGAGTGTTAGGCAACTGTTCAACGGCACAATTTTTCCAGTTATTTATTTTTCCGAACACTTTTGCCATCATGCATACTTGCATAGGATGTATAGATAACTATACATTGGCTCGGGGTAAAAATGTTTTTCTCACTGTTGAGCGCCGTGCCAGATGTGCATGAAAGGTACAAGATCATCTGGCCTCTCTGAATGGTGTATGCATAACGACAGGTCATCAGTTGCTGATATTGACTGATTAGAAAGAAAGGAACTTGATGGGAGGACAGCTGCATCAGTCTGAATATTTCTGAATTCGTGGATGAAGATCTTGTCAAGTTTAAACAGTACAGCAGCGTATGAAGACCATCAGATACAGAATGACTGGTACCACAAGTGATGTCACATCACATGCAATCGGTGATGATCAAGATTTGACTGGTGTTCCTGCTGTTCTGGATCAGTTGCATAGATCTGCATACAGAAAGAAAGGTGAAAATAAAACTGTCAATGAATAAAAGCATTTTAATATACTCTTAACTGATGAAAACAATTGTATCTGTGATAATAACAAATAAAAAAAAAAATCAGAAAACTTGCAAGAACTTCACTCACCATTTCTATACAGTAATTTAGTAAAAATAAACAAATGTATTTTTGATTTGATATTATTTTATGATAATCCCAGTCTGTTTCTGATCCATATAACTGCATCTTGTAATCTCCGATAACAATCATATCTTTGTTCTCCAAAAGCTTCAAAAATACTCTTAATATTCTGAAAAATTGATAAATTTCATATTTCTTACCCAATACAACAATGCAAATTTATACAATGATTGGTTTTTTTTTACCTCAAATAATGAAACAAAACTGTTATTCACATAATTTATTCTGAACTTGTTTTGATATCGTAATTAATTCATCTTCAAATGGATACACATTATTATTATTTTTTTACAGGGTTGGAGGGAGGGGTAGGGCTCCTTTTACTACATGTACGTTGAAACACAATGTCACTCACTCTATGCATGTAGAATTGAACTGATTTACTATTTTACACATTATTTTGTCGGGGGGGGGGGAGGGTGACGAAATTTTTTATCAAAGTTATCTCTACTTTATTCATCATAGAACATACATTCCTCTATACAAAGCAGTACTGTATTTATATTTAATGTTTCCTATTTATTTATTCATTTATTTATTTATTCATTCATTCATTCATTCAAAACAAAATGAAGGTTTATTGGGGAATCTAGTTTCAATTTTGATTTAGTGATGCTGGTATTGTTATGCAATGAATCTAATGAGCAAAATTGAGGGCTCTTTAGAACATTTAGAGGGTTTTTCTCTGGGTTTTTTTTGGGGGGGGGGGGGTTTAAATCACACTAAGCCCCTGTTTATTTCCCATGCTACATTTTAATTTAAACAAGAATTCACCAATCAATTATATTTGGCTGTAAGTAAAGACGCATGCCTTTCAGGCCTCCACTACAGTATAATGACAACCTCACAACAGCGATACCCATTACAGTGGCAGTGTGTATTGCTCAACTGTCAGCGTCAGTAAGAGGCCGTGCTAATATTCACACCAGGGGAGACGGACATTATGATATAGGGTGAAGGGCCTTGGGGTTTGACAGTTAACAGAAACTATGTAGTATTATTGAGTGTCATTCAGCAAAGGGCACTGTGGTCATGCCATTAAACTTGTATACAATTACTAAATGGATTGTAAAAATATGTGCGTTCCTTTCGCAGTGATTCAATCAGAGTTTATTTGCAATGTGGGATACCTATCGGTATGTCTCAATATGGCGGACATTACCATTTTGCCAATAATGATAAAAATACAAATTTGATGAAAAAGAGTGCAGTACTTCAAGTTAAAACATGAACAAAAGGAAATTCATTTAAAAAATGAAATTACATCATTAGGTATTTTTTTAAGGGAAATTAAGCAGGGGAAGAATGAAAAGTACATTGTACCGAAAGCCTCTCATCGAATTGTGAATTTCGCCATGCAAACATTTAAGTCTTAAAAGTACATTGGTTAGGATAAATAAATCTGCCCTGTACAAAATGATAGATGAATGATATTATTGGTTTATTTATATCAGAAATAGTATGAGTCTGCAGAAGGTTTTACCACAGGGATTTTACTTGCATATTGATTGACACTGGGGTTAAAAGGGACAAAAACTTATTCATCTCTTCAAACTCTCACATGATCCAACACACATATTTGTTTTCACTTTAATTATATTCCATTTTTTTTTTGTAGTTTCTACTGAAGTATCTCCTTCATCAGTTCTGTTTAATTAGTGTCACTCTCTGTCAAGCACATCATACAAATGACTTTCAAGTTAGTTTCAGTCTTATGATCCATAACCCTAGACTGCTTTCTAGACTGCTCTTTCCTCATGCCAATTCTTGACATGTTGGGCATTTTAACACTGCAGGCTTTCAAATGGACCATGGTGAAAAAGGAGGAGAAAAATAGGGGCTAAATTTAGGAAAAAGTATGAGAAAAGTAGGATATAAAGAGCTAAAAGTAGGAGAAAAGTAGGACTGTGAATACCTGAAATGACTACTCACTACTCCAGCATTTTATATGATCAATAGCATTTTTTGTATTTCCGCGGGGTTTTTACAAAAAAAAGTAGGAGGAAGTACATGTAGGAGAAAGTAGGAGTTTTGGGGAAAAAAGTAGGATAAGTAGGAGGAGAGTAAAAAAAGTAGGAAAAAGTAGGAAAAGTAGGAGCGCTCGAAAGCCTGCACTGCCACACTGAGCAACTTTGGCATGTACATGTAATGTCAACTTCAAACAACTGTACTTTTTACATACACGGTGGAATGCAATGTTGTTTGTGTACACAAATTCTACATGTAGATAAAAGTGTACAATTCCCCCCCCCCCAAAAAAAATGTAATTTTTATTACAAATAATGTTGTTAGGATTTCTAAAGTGAGACTAAATTTTGTTTTTAAATTTATTATGAATCAATACATATCCACTAACATACATAGAAAATGTGCATGCATTATTTTCTCAAATTCACAATTAAATTCTATCATCTCATGTTGACCTACAGGGTTTTTTTTTAGAGATTTTATTAGTGTCGTCCCTCATTTATTTCTGATAGAAATCAATGAAAGCATAACATTTGTGGTGCAAAATTGTGCCAGCGAAGCGTAAATGCAACATTCAAGTATGACCACGGAGAGTTAAAATCCTTTGATATAAGTCACTAGTACTGGTAAATACAGGAAGTGGAATTTAAAGAACTACAGATGGCAAATCCACACCACAACAAAACGATTTTCCCAATTGGTCCCTTAGCAGGAGGCATGGTTTAAATTTATATCGGCTGAAAATAACAGGACTTGAGGTTTTTTTGTCTGGTAAGTGACGTTTTGAGGTCAAACAATGCCAAATGCCTGACATTCCACTCCAAATTAAGCAAAATATTGACGAGGGGTTCAGTTTTCGGAATGTGTCATGCTCATGGAAGGTTTAGAAGTTCACTGCAACACACACACACACACATACACACACACAAACAAACACATACAGTACAGCAACATACATCAATCATCTGTTTTAGGGGGTAACACTAACACACAGACTGTACATGTCTGGAGACAAAGCTTAGTGTTATTCATTTGAACTTGAGAACGGATCATGATTACACTTTATAGCAGTTTCTACTTTCTAGTTAATTACATGAAATATTTCAATCATGTTTACTTTCAAAACAAAGTACGAAATATACATGTAGTACATGAGACCAGCATTTCTAGTGTCTAAAATTACTTGAATGGAATATTATAAAAGCAAATTTAAAATTTTGTTAAAGGAAGTGTGGAAGGCACTTTTTGCCAAAATTGAATGTTTTAATTTGTCAAACTTTAAGAGCAAATTTTACATTGTAAAGGACAAACGAACCCATCGAAGAACTATGCCCTGACTGTACCCATGCCTCACCCCAAAATATACAGTATATGCCGATATACTTTTGTTCTCAGATGAGTTAAACCTGTTGTTGGAGCCTAAAAATGAGATATCCTATAATGGGTCTATGGAGAACGTGCGTTATTGAAATCAAATTGTCTGCAACAGGTTAATAACTGAGGTTGTTTTAAAGTTCATTGTCAAAGCATTTACATTTTGCACCATAAAACCAACAAATTAGTCTATGCATACCACTTACTACATTGACTAAATGTATCAAGAACCTGGTAAACTACGTGTGTCAATTTCACTGCCACAGAGACCCACTGTTGTATGGAGTATTGGGGGGGGGGGCAATGGAAAACAGGTGTCAAACCACTGTGTTCCCTAGTAATTATTCAAACTTTGTGACATCATGGTATTTTTTCTGTGCAATCATTATCGTTTTAATCTCATTACCTCATAAAAATTTACGGTGAAGATCTTCAGTGACATCAAAATTGAACTATCTTCCCTCAACACCCCCCCTCCTCCAACACCCCCTTTAAAAAGAGTAGATCAGGGTTTAAATCACTTCAAAAACACAAATGTATGCTTAATTTTTTTGTAAGGGAATAGGAGTAAATTAATACATTATTACCAGGAAGATGTGGGATTCTACCTGATGAGTTACCAAAAACAGTAATGACCATAATTGTGAAACTAATAATCAACTTATCAAAAGACGAAGCAAGAAGGAAAGACATGAGAGGAAGGAAAGAGGTACAATGCAATTCAATTGTTCAGATGATTTACTCACCTTGAAGTGTTGGGAGGTTTCCTAGGCATTTGCAGCACCATCATGGAGCACTCTGGTTCCTCGCTTTCTTACACTGGCACATCCATTTGATGACTCTGGCATTCTTTGTGACGATGGACTTGGATTGGTCCGGGAGTTGCTTGGTGAACTTTCGCAGATTCATCACCCCGTCCTCACTGACATTACTTGTCTCGGACATGGCGTAAGAAGTGTTTGAATCGTCGCTTTCCGACCCATGCAGCGCCCTCGTCCGCCAAACATGCATCTCGTTGAAAACCTCTTCCTCGTCATAGATGTGCGGCTGATTAATAACTTCCAGGACGGAATCATCAAGACCCATGCGCTCAAAAAAGCTGTCCAGTTCTTGGATGGATGTATACAGATTGCCAGTTGTGTCCGACTTTGAGCGACGCATATTGGACTGCTGGATGCTACCCATTGCATCTCCCTCGGCTGAAGACTCGGCATCCGATCGGTGACCAGAAGACTTTGACCCAATATTCCCACCCCTCGACTGACCGGCAGAAATATCAAGTTGTGCTTTTGTTTGCCAGAAGGATTTCCTGGGATATTCTTCAGCGATCACGTCTTCGTCGCTGCTGAAGTTTTTACTCCTGAAGGGTCTAGCATTGTACGGTCTCAGATGCTTCACGCGAACTCTGGACGTCTCAAAGGTGCAATCATCAGATTTTGAAGATGTGTCATAGTCTCCCTTCCCTCTGGCATTTCTGGAGGATGATGTGCCACTGTTCTGTTTCACTTCTGAAGGACTCTCATTCTGACCATTAGAATACTCATGTACAGGAGATATATCTGGATCTGTGCTCAATGATGCTTTTCTGGAATCTTCTACTACAGGTGGTGCTGTGGTATGTTTCTTGAACAACGCTCTATCATCATCCGTAGATGTTGCCCTATCAGATATCATGATATTAGACTTTGAGTAGATTGATGACTCTGTGTTCATGTCAACAAAAGAATCAACAACTTCATCATCTGATGCACTAGAATTGTATCTATTTGACGAAAATGTCTTACTCCTTTCACTCACATCATTACTTCCTTTGTGGATGACCAATGGCACATCCTCACCTACATTTAGTACCTTCTTTTTCTCTCCAACTTTCACATCTGGAGAGAATTTGCGATCAGTTTTAGGGGTTGCTAATCGAATTGCACTTGTACTGTCAATGATAATGGTTTCCTCATGGTGTTCTTTGCTCGAGTCTTTATTGTATTCAACTACATCATAGTTCAACGTCACTGGAGTGATGGAAACTTTCCGAATTACATCAGTGTCCAAATCTTTATCTGGTATAACAGTCAAGTCATCAAAACTCACTTTCTTCTTCAATTTCTTGCCAGAATCTTTTATTGGTGAATCTCCTCCACTATCATAAGCTTTGCTCTTTTGTAAAAACTGTTCCATTTTCTTACTCAATTCCTGCTTCTGCTTGTCATGAGGCATGGTAAAAAGCGATCCTTGTGATTTGTCTGGTTGTCCAGATGACTCATTTCTCTTTCTCTGCATATCTGGTGTTGCATAAAAGGGCTCGGGTTCTTTTGGTGGTTTGTGTTGGTAATCATCCAAGCTGAAGGACTTGGCATGTACAGGTGGCATGGGTTGGCCAACATTTTCACTATCCTTGTTCTCTTTCACTTCACTCTCACTGTCTTCATCATCCTCCAGTCCTAACTCCGCAGCAATTCTTTTGAGGGTTTCTCCTCCATAATTCATAGTTTTTGCCTTCTTGTTATCACTAATCTGAAACCTTACTTGACCATTGGCTGACTTGGGCTCTAGAGTTTGTGATTTTCTTTGCCGGTCTTCAACTGGTAAATCCTGATCTGGTGGTGGAATCTGAGGACCCTTGTCTCTCATAAGAATTCCTTTCAATCGCTTCATGCGATTACTGAATGTTGACAGCACGGATGGCTGCTTGGTTTCAGCCTCTTTTCCTAAACCTTCATCCTCTGGAATGATAGTTACATTTTCTGGTCGCCTTACCGGTGCATTGGGACACGGTTCAATTCTAATAAGACCAAACACATCATCATCATCATCATTATCATCATCACTGACATGTGCTGGGTTCTCAAAGACATTATCACTTGGGCTGGTAAGTGTTTCTTGTTTCACATCGCCAATCACATCAGGCATATGCTCATAAACGTGGTAAGACTTTCCTGAATGTTTTGAAACCATAGACACATCTGGCTTCTTGGGAAGAGGTGGTTTTGCAGAGAGCGGTGGTTTCCTAGCAGCTTTGTCTGTCCCCTTGACAGTATTCATGACTTTTGTCTCAGAATGAGGAGGATGTACCTCTTCCTGTTCGACACTTGTGGAATCTGGATTTTCAGGTTCAATCTGACCATCGTTGAAACCACCTCTCTTTATAAAATCCACTATACATTTGACACTCGCCTTAGAACTGACACTGGATTCAGGACCACCTTCTTCTGCTTCACAAGTTTTAGACTGCAAGGGAAGCGAGTTAACATTAGAAGACTTTTCACTTGTTTCAAGTTTGGGTACTGTTCTCTGGCTATTTGGTAATGTGTATTCTGTGACTTTGTTGTTTGATGACAATTTACAAGTCTTTTCCGAACTGCTCTTAAAGATTTCTGGTTTTGCAGGAGTTGTCATTACAGGAGCACAATCCAAGGGCTGGACATCAATTGCTTTCTTTTCCCTTTGCTTGGCTAAAGCCTGACTTACAGGGGACATTTTGTGTCTGTCCGACGACTTGGTAGTTTCCGTTGGCATTTTCTTGCTGAAAAGCTTTGGCACTGGTGGTTTTGCTGATGTCTTCCCAGCAGGAGATTGAAAGGATTCAACCTTACCCTTTACAAAGTTTGTGTTTGAATCATCACTTTCTGAGCTTGAAAGATCGAGACGGCGACGACTATTCCTCAAATCTTTCAAATCACTCATATCTTTGCTTCGAGGCCTGGATGCTTCTGCATCTTTTGCAAGAAGATCTGCAAGGGAAGGTCTGACACGGCCGGTTGGGGGACAAGATTTGCCCCTAACCCTGGCTCCACCTGTCCTGACATATCTGCGTGGGGTTTCATCACGGGAAGATGTTGATGTAGTGGAGGATTGTTGATGCAATGCGTTTAAAACATTCTGGATATGCGAACCTGTTGGAGACTTCCGACTTGTAACATTTGTTCCTGATTTTGATCCAACGGAGGGCTTTGTCCTTTCTCTTCCCCGTACTGGGGGAGGTCTGGAAGATGCTGAAGCGTTGCCAGCCCTACGTGGTAATGTTGGACTGGTTTCACTTGATTCACTCGAGACAAACTTAAAACTTTTCACAGGTCTTTTCCTGACACAATGTCCATGTTCCTTTGTTGATGCTGAAGTTGTTTTAACCCCATCACTGCTACAGGGTGTTCCACCTAATTTAGACACCATGTCTTTGACAGAGGGACGAGAACTCCCCTCTGATTTTGAGTCTCCATCTTGACTGGGGGATTCTGAGTCATATATCTTTTTGCACAGCTCAGGTGGCTTCGTTTTCACTGCAGGTTTCGCCTCTTTTGCCTTTTCATCATACTCAGGGGAGTCAAGAGCTGCTTTTTCATGTCCACACTTTAAATCCTCATTCAAATTCAAACCATCAGATTGAGCTTTTGCTTTTTTCCTCGTTCTCTTATTGTCCCTGTGCCTATCTCGTCCTCTTCGATTCTGCTTTTTCTCATATTCACTAATCTTCTCCTGCTTTGAGATGTTATCCTCAATTGGCATGGACTTACTTTTAGTCGTTCCCTTTAGGTCACTCCCCTTATTGTCCACCTTGTTATTGATGACATAATTATTGTCATCGTCAACGGCATTGATTGAGGCAGGGGACGATTCCACATGTTCCCTCTTCAAATACTGGCCGCGGGACTCCGCTAGACGCTCTGCGGCACTTTTTCCTTGCCTGTGATGAAGTCGCAAGGCCTGCTGTCGGAAGTACTCTGGACCTTTGTTGAGTATTTGGAGAGGAACGCTTCGATCAGAAGAATCACTTTTGGATACGTCAACAATGGGCATGTTTCCTTACGTGAAGTTTCTCCACAGTTCACAGTTGATGACACTGAAAAGAGAACAGAAATGAAAACAGAACCTGTGATAAGATAACTGAACATCACATCTGACCCAGCTGTATCTAGTTTTTTCAATTTATTACCAAAAATAATATGGACATGCACACCAATATGTAAGTAGGATTAATACATTCCATCCTGGAAATAAATACCCTTTGTGTTAAACAATAGGAAGTAACTCAAGCAAGAAGTATAAACAAAATCTGTGGAATAAGTTCAGAGCAGACTGAAAGTTTGTTAATGGTTTATTGCCATTTCTCTCACCAAAAAGATTGCAAAAAATTGAATGGAAACCATGAAAGCAATTGCGGATACATATGACAGGATCTTAAGGAAGCATGAATTTGGTCCCGACCGAAAGTGTATCAATTCACTCCGAACTTGCTCAGGAGATCCTCCACTTCTGCTTCAGGTATGAACCAAAGCATAAATACATATCACCACTTCAATAGGGCATGGTAGAACTCAAGACAGCAAGTTGATTGTATGTTGGGAGCAGGAAATGAAGCTGTTTCATGGACAACAGAAGTTAAGCAGTAATCGAAACAGGAAGTGCATCAACAACTTCAAAGGATGACTTCTCATAACTTCACTGATCTACTTCAAACTTTGGAGTGTTGTTGTGTTTATAACATCATCTTCAACAGTGCCATTAAGTTGTCACTCTTCTGAAGTACAGACCAATCCTTACTTTTGGTACAATTGTGCCGGCACTTTTGAAAGAAAAGTCATGACGTACTATCAGTTTCATTACGGGGCACTGTCTTGCGATCAAGCACGAATTCATTCAGACGAAACATGCAAACATGCATTATTAATCATTTATCAAATCGAAAGATTACGATCATAAATCACACACTGCAATGACGATGATTATGACTCGTGATTGATGACTCAATAGGACAAAGGTGATTATATCAAATATTTCAAAATCAACATTGGTATGTGTGGAAAATAATAAATGTGTTTAATGCATATGATGAACATGATGACAGGGCACATACTTGAAATAGCCATAACACTGTACTCCTGATAACGTAATTGTGATAAACTGTTTCAAACTACTTAGAAAAAAAACCATACTGCCCATGCTCAGTATTTTTTTACATACTGTGTACTATGTACTATTGAAGGGAATGTCCAGGCTCATTTGAAACTGCTTTGAATTAAAGCAGAATACATACGATTAGTGTTGCACGACTTCAGCATTTTAGAGAGTCGACTAGTCGCCCACCAATAGTCGCGACTACGACTATTAGTCGACTATCGAAGTCGCAGTGAGTGCGACGTATACGGCAACACATATGCATGATAGCATTGCACGATTATAGGCTGATCCAAGTACATTTTGCCAGTTCTGTTTGATTTGCGATCAAAGAGAGATAGGGATTCATTTCTGCCACAAAATGGTAGAGAAATGATTGGTAGTTCTGTTCAAATTTTACGTCTTTTGACTCAGTTTTTTAATAAACAAATTAACATGTGATAAAAAAGTTGACTATTGCGTTCCGATAGCTAGTCGCTGACTATCATACACATAGTCGCGACTAAAGACTTTCGCGATCTTTAGTCGTGCAACACTCATATGATGTAGTTTGAGAAAAATTAGGCAAATATTTAAAATTATGAAAATGTAACAACTTACAATTCTTACAATCGCTACAAATTGGCCATACTCCATTGTTCTTTATCAACAACCTTCCGTTTGTTTTGTACACAAAATGTAACTAAATTTTCATTTTCTCTGAGAAAACATTTTCTTCATCTCTGGACATGTACACGTTCTTCCTGTATGTTCAGACTAACATATTTTTACATAATTTTCCATGTAAAGTGAGTGTGTTTGGGCATAAACATTCAAGAAAATTAAAATTTTGTAAAGCATACATAAAACAATTGAAAGGTTGCTCACATTGAATATCACCGCATTGCCAATTTTGAAATTTTATTTTTGAAATTCTCAAAAATGATTTGCATTTGTCTGATTTTTCTTAAACTTTCACTGATGCGATTCTCTAATTGTTCTGCTTCTACTTCAAAGTAACTTTGATAATACAGTGAACTTGGAATTTCCTTTGATAAAGCATGTGTTGCGCTGAAGTTTAACTGATACAATTTGAATGGTGAATAGCGTGACGTGAAAAGAGTAGCCCCTACTAAATCCAAATGCAAATTTGTCAATGTATCGAGAGTTAACCTCAAGTGGCAAAACCTCTTGAAACTGATAGTGGGGTAAACAAGAGAAAATAATCTGAAACCTTAATCAAAAAGAATAATTCAAATGAAACTTGGAAGTTGGCGTGTGACTGTGACAGCCAGGTTTGATTTACGAGTCTGTTGCTTCATGGGCACTTGACAAATTCCAGATATTTTTGAAAACGGCCCCTGGGCCTCTAGGCTTTCTAACATTCATATGGTATTCTAGAATCTAGTTAAGGTTTTGTCTGCTGGTTTATTTAAATGTTGTGATGATTGATGTGTCTGGTCTAAAGTTGCAAAAATGCATTTATTATTTCACCATTAATTCACCAAGTGTGGTTATTATTTGCTACACAAATATGTACTTGCATGGAGATGCTGGCATTATCAGGGTCAACAAAGTTCAAGTAATTTAATATTGTACCTAATCTACCTATTTGCGCAGTATCCATTGGTTACAAAGAAATTTAACCCATTGGAGACGATTTGCTTTTACTATAACACACATTTTCCATAGACCCCAACATGAGTTAACTTGTACTTAGTCTCCAACAAGTTAAAAATTGTTCAAGGGTAAATGAAATTTATTCATTTTTTAATCCACAGTTTAACTAATTTAATGGTTTTGGAATTGACTGGAAATTAGAGGGCATGGAAGTCATTGCAGCTTCACTGTCATCGGAAAAGACTACATTACAATATTTCTCAATAGCCTTCTTTCAATTTTAGGGGCGTTAACTAAAAAATTTGAGGGCCAAATTACCCTCAGTCCCCATATGTTACCTACGCTGCTTTGAAGATTAAAGAAGAACAACAGTCACCATGATTCAACCAGTGGACTGTTACATGACTACTTAATGTTTTTAGTGATTAAACAATTATTGAGATTATTATCAAATCCCTTTTCCTCTTGATAAACAGCTGGGAGAAGACACTAACCGATCAGGAACTAGTTTAATATGTCATTATTCATACGGGTTAATTGGCTAAGGATTAGAACATGACCGCTGGTTATAGTGTACTTGTACTCCACTGACTTTTCTTCGTATAGCTTGAAAGCATATTTGTCATGGTCTTGAAAGATCACACTGGGCTCAGTTGTGAATTACATACCTGCCAACCAGCACAATTTTTCTTGGGCAGTTCTGGTCCTATTACAGTTATTAGGCGGTACGGTAAACAATAAAAAGGTTACGTAATGAAAAAAAAATGAAATTAGAGTTCGAATGAGAAAAATATTTGAAACAGCTAAACAAAGGTTTTCTCATGAGAAAAAACATGAATTAAACATACCTTTTGTTCCGTCACTCACCAGTGAATGTAAACACTTCATTTCCATTAAAATTCGGGCATTGTATTAAAATCACTGTAGTAACCAAGGCATTTGGTTTCATTTATTTTGGTCATTCATGCTCTACTCTTATCATAATCAACGTTTTTGTTGTTGAAGGCACCGCCTAGTAACTGTAATAAGGACAGAACTGCCCTGGAAAAATCATACTGGTTGGCAGGTATGGAATTATAGCATTTTAACATGACCACAATTTACTTTCATGTAAGGTGGAAATCTTAAACAATTTTCACTACCAACCAAATTCTCTCTACCCAAACAGAAGCAAGCTAATGTAAATGTACCTCATTATTAAAATAAAATGGACTACTCACACTTGTTCTTAAATTACCACTGTTCCCAGGAATATGTTCCAAAGATAAATATACCAGTGATTCTATTTTTCTCTTTTTCGGTATCAGATTGTTCATCAGCCTCACAAAGGAACTAAAGCTAAAAATACAGTGTGGAACCAAGACTACAATAAAGTGACATGTCAAACTTGCAACCTCTTGAGACATTGTCCACCAGCTCACACTTGGTAATCTCATCATCTCAATTGAATTCAAGTATTGTGCATGCACTTATTGTACGATAACGATTGCAAGATGAGTTTTTATATTGGTTGTACAATTATTATCCTAGCATAGCGATCAACTCTGTATTTCTGGAAGATAAACAAATAATTTGTATGAGAATACCACGTGAGCATGGGATCTCCTAATATCGTCAATTCTGCAAGAACAGAGGGCTTTCTTGTCTAAAAGATTGATTGCAATTCTGGTCTCAGGTGGTTCATGAATTATCTCACCCCTACGCCTCAGTCGGAGGTGATGGCAAAAACGGTTGCGGCATGGAACTTGCTGTAACTGGCAAATTCACCCTAAATTAGTAACGTCAAGCTATATAATTCATGTGTGCACGACTGAATGCTGCAATAAACTGCATACTGGACAAGTACATGTATACCTAAACATGCTTGCAGTGTCAGCTTGTACTGTACATTTATCACATTTCTGAGAGTATAGGGCTATTGGCTATTTAAAGAAGTATTCCACTTTGCATCTGTTGATAAAAAGCATGAAATAAATTAATTGTACTACTATAATTATCATTATCATCATCATCCTCATCACCACTTCCTCTCTTTCTTGTTTTCAGATCAGGGAAAAAATACATGGGGCACGGGGCGATTTCGCCCCGAAAATGGCAAAATAGCCCACAAAATGTGTAAAAGAGCCCTGGTAAATTGCCATAGGATTTAATGCAACAGAATGCACTGTATCTGGAAAGCAATGAAACAGGAAAAGAAGCCCCCAAACTAAAGAATTTTTAAAAAAAATTTTCCCTGTCTCAGATCATCATATGTTAAATGTAATAATGTAAAAGGGAATGACAGGGTGAAGGGAGTGGAGGATAGGGAGACAGGAATATAAGGGGGGGGGGGGGAATGGGAGGACTATGCTATTCAGTCTTACTTTAATATGCTAGTCACATGATCCACCAAGTCAAAGATGATGTGAAAATCGGGCCCACCAAAATTGCAGGGAAAATGGCCAAATTTCACAGCAGCTGTATTAAGAGTATCTTGGATATCCTGCAGGCATCTCTCGGGTGCCCCCTCCCCGCCCCCATTCTGTCTTCATCAGTTTTGTATCTAAGGACAACTTTGGGGCCAATCTCTGGTGGCCTCGGTCTGAGTCTCGGTCCGAGTCACCAGTACAATTCCTATGGAAAGGTTGTATTTTGGGGCAGCCTCGGTCTTGGAACCTGTGGTCTTCAATACAACACTGCTCTTTGTCATATGACACATCAGGAGCTTTTAGCACTTGTACATGTAAGTTACAAGCGCATTTATTGTTTCGCCACTTTTTACTACCTTAAACCCACACCTGCCCATGGGCTGCATGCCCTGCGGATACTGTGAGATCTGGGGATAAAATCTGGGGGCCTGGCGATTACTCTAAAATAATACTGGCACCTTAGGGTCCCAGCAGTGATGCAGTTTGGATCCTCAGGATTATTTTACCGTAACCTTCTGTTTTATCATGCATTATTTCATACAGGCTTCTATGAAAAGCAAACCCATTCAGTTATCATGAACCATTAAAAAATGACAATTTATGGAATTTTTATTACATGACATGGGGAGCTGCTCACATTTCATAGAAGCCTGTATGAAATAATGTTTCTGATAATATATTGAAAGCACAGGCAAAATCATTTTCAAATTTCAGAGAAAATGGCACTTTAGGGAAGGGGGAGCTGCTCGCATGTGAGGTCACAAATTTAAAACTATAAAACTTCATAACTCTGTTATTCTTTGGTGGATTTTCGCCAAACTTTCAATAATATATTTCTCGAATTTTTTTGCTTTTATTAAAACCAACTTGATGTCAGGGTGAACCTTGCCTGAAGAAAAAACTCAGAATACTGCCCCAGTCAGTCTGTCACGTATCCACTGAATTACGTAATGTATGTAAATTTTTGTTGCTGCAGTGTTTGTGATTATTAGAAAATTGTGGGTATCTCAAGGTATCGTAGGGGTTGGCGTTCTCTGTATATAGCACATGTTTGGCGACGCCCACCTGGTGCCCTTTGAAAATTTTTTGGATCCTGATCGCAAGGCACCCATGCATAACTAGACAGAAGGTTACCGTAAGATAACTCTGAGGATCCAAACTGCATCACTGCTGGGACCCTAAGGTGCCAGTATTATTTTAAATTTTTGTTATTGTTTTTTTACCCATGTAAATCTATAGTCCTCATAAATACAACATGTTGGAGCTTATGAGGTTTAATGTGCCTGCCCCACTACTCACTGAGAAGATGGGCATTGAAAAGCCCAGGGCTACCTCACTGATACTGATCATCAGGTCTTGGCTCTAGTCATCTGGGGCACACCAGGATGTTGTTGTGGTTATGAGGTCTCCGGTGTGGTCTAAAATTGATCATCTTGGCGTCTTTGCCCGACAACTGAGTATCCTCTTTAAATTAGACTTTTTGGGAGGGCGACTGTTGGGAGGAGGGCAACATGTGTTCTGTTCAAGTGCACCTGTATGGCCAAGGCACATTAGTACTTTGGATGAGGTGATGAGTTAGAAAAGATTTAAAGTGGTCATGTTTAATTTGTAGAGGTGAGGGAAATGCTTCGGTTTAGGTGGGTCAAAAAGGTATTACAAATGCATTACATCATAACACTGACAACAGCAGTCTATTTTATGACCATCTTCTCAGTGTAGTAAGTGGGCAAGGCCACATTAACTTCATCCAGTTCCAACATTGTTGCATTTATGAGGGACGACTTTACATGTGTTCTAAAAAAACCAATAACAATATTTAAAATACATGTAATACTGGCACCTTTAGGGTCCAGCAGTGATGCAGTTGGATCCTCAGGGTTATCTTACGACCTTCTGTCTTTTAATGCCATGGGTGCCTTGCGCGATCAGGATCAAAATTTTTCATAGTGCGCACAGGTGGCATCGCCAAAGATGCGGCTATATACAGAGGAACGCCAACCCCTTACGATACTTGAGATACCCACAATTTTCTAATAATCACAAAATGTCCATGCAGCTACATAAAATTTACATACATTTAATTTCAGTGGATACGTACGACTGACTTGGGGCCAGTATCTGGAGTTCATTGCTTCATATCTTTCAGGCAAGCGCTTCACCCTGTATTCATCAAGTTGGGTGTTAATAAAAAGCCCAACAAGATTTTTAGAGAAAATCATTAATGAAAGTTTGGCGAAAATCCACAAGAATAACAGAGTTTATGAAGGTTTTATAGTTTTAAATTTGCTGATGTCACATGCGGAACAGCTTCCCCCCTTCCCTAAAGCTGCCATTTTCTCTGACAATTTGAAATGCATTTTTTTCTGCCCGTGTGTAGCTTTTCAATATATTATCAGATAACATTATTTCATAGCGGGCTCTATGAAGAAGCAAACCGCATTCAGCTTATCATGCCAACCATTAAAAAAATGACCATTTATGGAATTTTATTAAAATGACATACCTGTATGGGGAGCTGCTCACGATGTTGATGTCACTAAAATTACAATTTTGAAACTTCTTGTTGTGGATTTTCGCTAAACTTTCATAATTATTTCGGATGCAGTTTGGATCCTCAGTAGTTATCTTACGGGTAACTTCTGTCTTATTATGCGGGCCTACCTTGCCGATTCAGGATCAAAAAAATTTCAAAGGGCATCCAGCCAGTGGGCGTCGCAAACATGTGGCCTATAACAGCGAACGCCAACCCCTACGATACCTGAGGAATCAATACCACAATTTTCTAATAATCATAAAAATCCACTGCCAGCTACAAAATTTACATTACATACGTAATCAGTGATAGACGAGGGCGATGGGGGCAGTATTCTGAGTTCATTCTCATTCTATCAGGCAAGTTCAGCCTGACATCAAGTGGTGGTTTTAATAAAGCCAACAAAAATTACGAGAATATACTGCTACATGCTATTACTGATAAGGATATCCAAGATACTCTTAAACGAGCTGCTGTGAAATTTGGCATTTCCCTGCCAATTTTGGTGGCTCGATTTTCACCTCACTTTTGGACGTTGATGGACTAGCAAAGTCCTCCATCCCCCCCCCCCCCATTACTTTCCTGCTCCTATCTCCCTCCGTCACGCCTGTCATTCCTTTCCATGTATTACATGTAACACTTTAATGATTGATTTGAGACAGGGAAAAAATGTTAAAATTTTCTCGTGTAGTTAGGGGCCTTACTTTTCCTGATTCATTGCTTTCCAGATACAGTGCATTCTGTTGCATTAAATCCTTATCGGCAATTTACCAGGGCTCCTTTTACACATTTTGTGGGCTATTTTGCCATTTTCGAGGCGAAATCGGCCCCGGCGCCCCCATGTATCTTTTCCCTGATCTTGAAACAAGAAAAAGAAGAAGAAGTTGGCTGATGAGCCGACGATTGATGATCATGGATTAAAGTAGTACAAATAATTAATTTCATGTCCTTTTTACCACAGATGCAAGTGATAAATACTTAAATAGCCAAATAGGCCCTTACTCATTCATAAATGTGATCAAATGTACAGTACAGGATACTTTCAAGTAAAAGGTATACTGTCCAGTATGCAGTTATATTGACAACATTCAGTCGTGCACACGTGAATTAATATAGCTTGACGTTTACCCTAATTTAAGGTGAATTTGCCATTTACGGTAAATTCTTGTGCTGCACAACCAGTTTTTGCCATCACCTCAAATTACAAACTGAGGCGGTGGGGGTGAAATAAATGCTGAACACCTGAAACGAGAATTGCAATCAATCTTTCAGACAAAGAATAGCCCTCTGTTCTCTGACGACATTAGGAGATCCCATGCTCACGTGGTATTCTCATACCAATATTTGTTTATCTTCCAGAGATAACAGAGTGATCGCTATGCTGTAGGATAATAATTGTACACAATATAAAAACTTCATCTTGCAATCGTTATTAGTACAGTAATTGTGCGTGCCACAACACTGAAATTATCTCCC
>JZLH01S0626252.1:21690-34895 GCA_001188425.1 Eucidaris tribuloides | reverse complement strand
TGTGTGTGTGTGTGTGTGTGTGTGTGTGTGTGTGTGTGTGTGTGTGTGTGTGTGTGTGTGTGTGTGTGTGTGTGTGTGTGTGTGTGTGTGTGTGTGTGTGTGTGTGTGTGTGTGTGTGTGTGTGTGTGTGTGTGTGTGTGTGTTGTGTGTGTGTGTGAGGGGGATGGGTGGTTGTTGTGTGTGTTGTGCGTGTGTGCCTACTAACATTGTGGAAGCCCCATTTAAAAAAAAATATGTCAAACTATGATATCTGACATATCTGACAGTGTTTAAATGGACAAATATACACCTTAGAATACACAAATTTAGACACATGTTGTCATTTGTAAAATAAGTACATATCAAAATCAGCACATACATTTTTGTCAACACTCAACAGTATTCTGCAACTCAACAGTCTGTGGGGGGACTGGATTGGTTGATTTTCATTTTTTAGAGGCACATACTGATCGTTTGAACTGCATTTTTTTCAGCGCTTCTGTGTAGACTGTATCAGAGACACTGATAGCATGGGGAATCATGTAACTCAGATTTCTGGAAACATTGTTATACGATGCCTTTAAGCTTCCAAGTGTTGTATTTTCTGGTATGTAGCCAGCAGTATACAGATCTCAATAAAATGAGATCTTTTGTATTTATGCAACCAATAAAGTCATAGTCAAAGGTCACGGTAAGCGTTAATGAAATTAGTGAGATATTTTAAAAGCCACAATCCAAGAATCCAATATTTGCGCACCCAGAACCATACATGATTAATTTCTTTTTTGAATAATTTATAAATTTCAAGAAAGAATTTTTGTCAAAAGAGGCGTTGTATAATACGCTGGTTGTCCAAACATAAAAGATAAAACATATAAGCAAAGGAATCATCTATCACACAAAAAATCAGAAAATCCGCTCATATTCAATTGCAAACAGTAATTTACATAACATTTAATTCCCATTGTGCATAAGTGAGTAGGAAAACAAACTGTGTTCTAAAAAAGATAATGATGATGATGATGATGATGCAATGATGATGATCGAATGACGCACGACGACGACGATGAATAATATGATAATTTGGTGAAAAAAAATACAGTAAAAAGATAAACCGACTAGTTTCATGCTATGCAAACACAGACTTACGTTCTCACAATTGTCGTACACCCTGTCCATATTAATAACCAATCAAAATAAATGCACATAATTAAAAGTAATTTTTGACAGGAATCTAAAAAAAACATAACATTTCAATTTACAAAATATGTCCAATTACTAAATTGCCGTTGGTAACTCACAGTTAACACTTCACTAGTGTAATGCCCGCGGACAATCGTCAAATAATAAATAATATAAATAATAATAATAATAATAATAATAATAACTAATAATAATAATAATAATTAATGAATAAATAATAATAATAATAATAATAATAATGAATAATAAATAATAATAATAATAAAATAATATTAATAATAATAATAATAATAATAAATAATAATAATATAATAATATTAATAAAATAATAAATAATAATAATAATAAATAATAATAATATTAATAATAAATAATAATGATGATGATGATGATGATTAAATTATCATTACCATCATTATAGTATCATTATGATTATTTATTATTATTGATTATTATTATTATCATTATCATTATTTATAATGATATAATGAATAGTAGTTGTAATATAAATAAGAAATAAGGAGAAGAAGAAGAAGAAGAAAGAAGAAGAAGAAGAAGAAAGAAGAAGAAGATAGAAAAGAAGAAGAATGAAGAAAGAAGAGAAGAACAAAGAAACAAGAACAAAAAACAAGAACAAGAAGAAGCAAAACAAGAACAAGAAACAAGATAGAACAATAACAGAAGAGAAAAGAAAGAAAGAAATAAGAAGAAGAACAAGATCAAGAACAAAAACAAGAAATAATAGAATGTAGTAGTAGCTAGTAGTAGTAGTAGAAGTAGTAGTAGTAGTAGTAGTAGTAGTAGTATAGTAGTAGTATAGTAGTAGTAGTAGTTGTAGTAGTAGTAGTAGTAGTAGTAGTTGTAGTAGTAGTAGTAGTAGTAGTAGCAATAGTAGTATATGCATTGTTAGTAAGTAAATATGAACCATGCAACAACAATTTAAATGAAATTTGTCATATGACATTATCCAATGACGTTGATGAAAATGTAAAAACTCTCGACTAATTTAGGAACAAACCGTGTGCCGTTTTAACAGAACTGTGTGCATTTTACCGAATTGGGTAAATTCAAAGAGTTCAAAGTACGCGTGTTACAAAACTTTTATGTGTGCGTGACGTGTTCTTTGTGTGACCGGAAAAAAAACACAGTTCTTTGCAAATAGAACGACTGACTATTCCTAGTTTGAACACCCCTAGTATGTGTGACTTTTCATAACTATATTTTCACACGCTTTACCATATGCCAACTCCCATAAGGCCATTCTAATGTTATTCATGTTAAACATCACACAAATTATATCTTTTTAGTTTTTGTGGAAATTCCAAAAGATATTGTATTTCCTCTAATGATATTGTTTATATCTGTTATATATATTTAAGACATGCATCGCCTCAAATCTAAAACGATGCACAGTATTGTATTCCTTTAAAAAAAATCTCTTTAAAAAATCTTCTTTTCTGAATATAATTGTGACTATTCGTTTTTAACTGAAGTGTTTGGTCATCTTATAATCATTATTTTTTGTAGACAGATATTCATTTTCACTAAAGGGCCCGTTTTCAAATTCTATAAGTAGCCTCATATGAGCTCCAACACACAAACATACACATTTACAGACATACATACACACATATACACTCACATAAATTCATACATTCACCCTCTTTCTCTTTCCTGCCTTTTGTATCCTACCCATCTCTCATCTTTACCTGTTTAATTTTTTTATTAATTCTTTTTTGTTTTGGAAGCCACCATCACCATCAAGCGATCACGCTTAAATTCAGATTCAGTTTCAGATTCATAATACATAATACAAGGTGGTACTCTCCACATTTCTCTATCAAGTAAATAATTTGTACGTTTCACTTTGTTGAAATAATGATTTGTAAATGTATACACAAAGCCGAGTCGTATTTACTTATGCACTCTATTTTTGATACATTTATTTTAAAAATATGAAGTAAATCGATCAATAAATCAATCAATCAATCAAAACCTGAGACATTTTCAACTTTTTTAAAGTTTCAGTTTCGCTGAGGAAACATTTTGAGTTCTTCCTCACGGCACTATGTCGGTTCAGACTAACATGTTTTTACGTGATTTTCTATTTGAAATAAATGTGTGTCGGCACTAACGTTCAAGAAAATGACAATTTGGTGATATTTTGTGTATAAACAATTACAAGGTTGCTCACAATAAATTTCACATTTTTTTTTTCAATTTTGTAATAATTTATGGAACTTTCAAAAATTCATGTCTCTTTTTGTCCAATTTATCTGAAACTTTCACCGATGTGTATTGGTGATGTTACTGCTTCTTATTCAAATTAACTTGCAATGAATTCCCCAATAACATGTTCCACAAATATGAACAGTGTACATGAGCTACACTTCCTTCTGTCTGCTGTTATGCATATCCCGTTGTTCGTAAATTCTCCACACAGATCCGAATGTGTAGTCCCCACCCCCATTGTAAGTGGACATGCAAATAAATGTACATGCATGGATTATAATTCAACGAAAGTATGGGTCGAGCTCGGGACAAAGTCCAACAGATTGTCGCGCAACCGCTCTCGATTCAAGTGTTATAGATTATACCGACGTGTGATGTCATTCTGATTCCTAAATAATAATGTGGACAATGGTCGAACCACAGCAGAGCGCCGCAGCTGGTTGTTTTCAACAATACATGCAATAGGAGGGCTGCAGTTGCATTGGCTAGTATTGTCCCCACGTATTCCCGAACCAGCTTGACGTCATCATTTCAATGGCCCTGGAAATCGGGAGAATTTAGTCTTCAAAATACAGACCCATAGTATAGTAACGCACGAATGCCTCTAGCTGTTTATAATACTACGCTATGAAAGCACTCAGTAGTAGGCCCATTGTTCCGACAATGGTTTGCAAAAGTGCTATGAAAATAATACGGGTCTGAAATTCAGACTAGAATGGTAAAGGAAAGTAACCTCCCGTGCAAAGATAAAATCGAATCGTTTATGTAATTAACTGGGGTATAGTACGATACGGGATATATCGAGTGCATACGACTTTATGCACACACACACAGCATTAGGAGCGGCGCACCGTGTGGCTAAGGTACGTACAAAATTGTCCTGTCTAAGGTTATATTTGCTCTTATCTCAGTATTATGGCTCTTGCAGGACTCTACATGGACGCCAGACCTTATCATTGTGTGATTTCAGTGAATGGATTTTAATAAACAATGTAGAATCAAAGGTGTTTGTTGTGTGATTGTGAACACTAGGACACTAGATTAGATACGCTGATACACATTGCGCGCACGATGACCAGATGACCAAATTATTAGGATATACATGTACTGTATGTTGTTTTAGTATACGGCAGACGTAATATCGGATAATACATGCACATGCAGTCATAGGCCTACTGTAGCTTAAATATTCCATAATATACGGAACAGCCAAATATACGATAAAAGTATTCACAACAGGTTTGTATGATAATAACATGGCGCCGTGAAGTCCGTAGTCTCAATTCCAGACCATGTGACTCTTTTACATCGAGAATACACTCACTCCGACTTTTTCTACCTTCCTCTCGGCTCTCCCTTAGTAGATGTTTGAGAGAAATCTTATCAAGACACTACTCGATAGGGATTAGATTTTATTTTTAAGGACGATTTTTATTAGAGCCTTGGGGCTATTACTCAGTAGTCTAATACACGCTACTGTGAGTTAAAGCCCAATTTTAGTTTTGGGGGAATTTTTTTTATTTGAAAGCTTTATGCCCAAAGGTCATATCACACCAACAACAGATTCTGAATGTCTTTCATTTTTTTTAAATTAATTAATGAAAAGTCTCGGGGGCGACCCCCAAGATTTTTCGGGGTACCCCCGAGATTTTCGACTATATTTTACATTATAGCATCCAAAGCGTTAATAAGGTGGGTGTTAAGGTTATCCGAGTTATACTTCATGAGAAAGAGCAGAAAAAACCCGAAAGACATTCAGAATCTGTTATTGGTGTGATATGACCTTAGGACATAAAGCTTTCAAATTAAAAAAAAAATCCCCAAAACTAAACTTGGGCTTTAAAGCAATTGACTGAAGACAGTATTTTCTTGGTCAATATTCGATGGGTTAATCTAAATGTCTGGAAGCCAGATTGAGATTCGACGGCCCGTGGAGTCTTTTAACGATTGAGATATTTTACTGCATAGAGCCGACTCGGTTTTCATAACATGAACGTAACATTATTTGCACACCTTCGCTACCTATTTTTCTAATGACTGTGGGAAAATATCAATATCACCAAACGTCGTCAGTGATCATAAGATACTATACCCACCTGTGGCTTTCTGCATTATTTGCATTCGCTAATATATCGACCTAATAATGTAGCACAAAACATTATAAAAATATCATAATGTTAGCTAAAAGTTATGAAAAGCTTTTTAAATGTTAAAATGTATAGTTTTGTGATGATGAAGATAACATTCTTATGTAATGTTTAAAAATAATATTTTAAAAATAATATTAAAATGTTTTTCCTTTCTTGGAAACGTTATTACGATGTTTGAAACTGTTTTTAAAACCAACCATTAAATCGTTTTGCAGTAAACATTATAAAAATGTTTAACATGAGGATTATAATATTGTATTAATGTTATGAAAACGTTATTAGAAAACATTATTTGGAAAACATTTCTGGGACCTTTTGGAAATGTTCCGAAAACATTATACGGTATCTGGGGTATTGTGGCCGCAATCCTCAGTGTGAAGATGACTAAACCAGAAGTTTTTGAAAGAGAAAATGTGGATTTCTTTTAAACCTGACTTCAGACCAAGTTTTAGATACCTAAATGAAGGTCGGTTTTATCTGCGGTTTAAGTAAACTTGAGTCTAAATTAAGATGCCGTGTAAAACTTGACAATGGTATGGTGGATCAGCTGAGTTAGATTCAGGAACAAACGAAACATAATGAAGGCAATGGTGGGAGCAGATTATTGTCCACGTGAAGAGGTGTCTGTATAGGCACGTTGACAAAGATCCCGGGTCAGATTGACCCGAAAAATAGGTTTGTTTGTGTCATACTCCAAAAGTGACCAGATAAAACCAAATTCAAGGTCAAGTTTGACCAAAATCCGTGTCAATCTGATCCGGATTTTTTGGTCAAACTTTACACGGGATGTGTTTGAACCTGGCCCTTTTATGATATTTTTCAAAATACATGCACATGATCGGGGCGATTTGACGAATGAGTGGTGTTGCATAGTCCCATGCTCGGACGCAAAGAATAAGAACGGGTTGTACTAACACGGTGATTGGAGTAGTGGTAGCCATGTAATGTTGATGAGATGATGAGACTGAGACGCTAGTTTAGACTAGATGTGAAGTGAATGTTTCAGGCGGATATGAAAGTGACGTCAGAAGGTTCACGCTATAACACTCATTCGCCGAACACCCAATGGGCGTAGCCTATACTCAAGGTTTTGCCTGATATAGATTTTGAATTTATTGCTGTCCAATACATACCTACTGGTGTTAATGTTCTCTGTATCAAAAGTTTTTGTTTTTTTTTGGTGTTACAATAATGTGACTGAAGTATTCATCACTCTGTCTGGTATACACTGCAAAAAAATGGGGTGTTAAATTTAACACCAATGGTGTTTCACAAAACTGAATACCGGATAAGTGTCTATTTTTTCAACACCCATGGTGTTAAAGCCAATGCTCTTGGTGTTTGAAATAATTCGTTTGGTGTTATAATAACATCCGTGGTGTTTAAATTTTACACCACGTCTGGTATCTATATTGTGCAACATCATATATGTGTGTTAATTTAACACCCCTGTTTACTGCAGTGCACATACCAATTCCATGTTATGTGGGCGGGTATCAACACGAGGATATATTGGAAGCGATGATTGATGGGATGGTGAAGTAGGAGAACCAGGATTCTGGTTTTCAAGAGACGATCAAGTATGGCTTCAAAGTTCAATTGCCTGTTGGACCCTCTTGAACTGAAAGCTGGTGAATACAACGATGAACGCACTATAACATCGCATGCAGATGCTTCAATAAACGAGAAATGTTATTCCCTCTTTGAGTGGTGGGCGTATCAAATATCTTACGCCGTATGAACATGTCCGTTTTGCAGTGATGAAAAAAATTGTTACACAAAGATAATTCACATCGTAATTTTGTTATTTTTCTGTAAGCCCTTTCGTTTCATTCTTGTATAAAATGTAATCAGTTCATTCCACAAAATAATGCTGCACGTCCTGCCAAATTCTTGTTACATTTTATGTTGTATCGATTAACAAACACTCTTCCATTCTGTTAATATAAAAACCGTGAATGCTACCATGGCTACCGGAGAATGATTAATTGTCAAATCGTGCCTGCTAAACGGGAAGGAAATGAAGGCCTTTTTAAAATAATATAGTTCGTGGTTTCTGGTAACTTCTCGAAAACAAAACAGAGGGTTTCCATAACCATGGACCTAAGAGTAGTAGGTCTATGCCACAATACATGGTATACAAAATTTGCTTTTGACGTTCTCTGTTCCAACAAAATACACCGATATTCCCATCACCTTCAAAATGCGTTGTCAGAAATATTATTTCCGTACACATCGTCTTTATTTAAAAATCAAGTTAAAAAACGTAATCATAGCTGACGTAATCAAGATACGCGAAGTACTATATAACAAGGAGTCAGGAAAGTAGGTAATGCATATTGTGTTTTTCTCTGTTTCCAGTTTCCGAAGATAATTTTGCACGAGACTCTCCCGTATCACCACCATGGATGCTGTGAGCCAAGCGACCGGTGTAGTCGCCGTCGGTTATCTGGCGACTCTCTTCGTCAATTTCCAAGCCGGTGTTGGTCCGGATTCTCCATATTCTTTAGGTGAGTTATGTTGGATAATTGTTTATAGATTAATCTTGATAAGGTAAGCTTTTATCGGAAGGGTTTGTAACACATTAACAATTCTACGAAGAAGTGCAGATACTGTATGTATTAGGAGGTATATTCGTACCAGCTGAAAGCAGCGGGTCCCAACGTCTCCATACTGAGACGCGTGGAGTAGTTTCTCAAGTCCGTTTGAATTATTTCCTTAAAAACACCCATGAGGCGACGGACAACCCCCATGGTCACGCTCAGCGCTGAGTATGTCGCATTATGAAATCGATACTAAACAGAGAAAAATAATTTTCTGACCAATTTCACTTCGTGGCTTGATGGTGACGAAGTCAAGAAATAGCGTAAATAAATGAATAAAACGATAAAATGTCTTAAGAAGGGTGTCCAAAATCTGAACGGGTTCAAAGATGCTAGCAGTTTATTGTGTTCAGCAATTTACAACCAAAACGGGAACACCCTTTCCGAAACTGTCACTGAAAACACACGTCGTATTATCAGTAAACCAATATGTTATCTTGCACATTCAGGATGGTTCAACAGTTCGATCGGCAACACATCTGCCAAGTATCCCTCCCCCATCACTCCGGCCGGCTACACCTTCTCCATATGGAGTCTCATCTACCTCTGGAACCTGGCCTGGATCATCTACGTCATCACCACGCTCTTCCGCCAGAACAGCCGCGGCCCCGTCTACCTCAACCCGCCGGCGACCTCGGTGCCGTTCCTGGCGGCGTTCTTCCTGAACAACGTCACGAACGTCGCGTGGTGTTTCGTCTGGGATCGAGAGCTGCTCACACCGGCCGCCGTCGTTCTGCTCGCCAGTGCCCTCACGTTGTTTGTCGCCCTCTACGTCAGCGTGAATCGCGTTTACGAGTACCTCACCGATTTCGAAGAATATGCAAGGTTAGTGTCTCGGGGCAATAATGTATGCAAGGCCCGTAACACTGTACTAAGTCGATGGTGCTAGGGGCCTTTGACCAGGCACACGGTGACTTATATATTGCTACCTACTTTTTTTTAACCATGGACTTTTATGTCGAGCTAGTTTTGATGCAACAAAATTGTATGTCCTATGCCCATGGAGATATAAATATTTATGTTAAAATTTGAGGTTATGTTAACTAATTAAGCCTGACGTATCGTGTATTAAGTTTGTGGGAATAACAGTATCTCAAAAGCGACGGGTTTTAACTATTTGAATTGATATTTATCATACAAGTATTTAATCTATGAGAATTGATATAAACTTGAAATACAAAATGCATTGAATTGCTTTCATATTGACAATTTGAAAATAAAAACCACACAGTCGTGACATAAAGTGGCAAGCCTAAATTTTGAAGATTGACATATAAAATGTATATAGATGTTAGAATATCGCAATGTGTATGTTTCAAATAATTTGGTTCTTGAAATATTTTTTCGGTACTTTTACCGATCATGTAATCTCTCTTTAGAACTAATATTAAACATACTATTCGTAAAACCTTCGAAAAAAAATCATATGGGCAATTCCACAAAATATGTACGTCCGACCCCCTATATGTGCCAGCAGGACCTTCCGGAAGTAATTTCTTTGATTTCTTGTTCTTACAAGGTCATAATGCTCTTAAATTATCATGGCTTGAGCAGTTTTTGGAAGTGAAGCATTAAAGAATGGAGAAAAATGGGGGGTCGGACGTACAAAAGTTGATTATTTTATGGAATTGCCCATATCAATATTTTTTTTGTCTCTCTAGCGCCGATCTCTGGGCATACCGTGTTCTGATTCACAATGGGATCGCCCTGTACGCCGCGTGGTGCACCGTAGCGACCCTGGTTAATACATCGGTCAGCCTTATCTATGATGCAGGTGTCGATAGGTAGGTATAAATGCTATGTAACTCACAGGGGGCATCTACACTTCTAATCTTTCCCCAGTTTCTGTTTTAAAACAACAACAACAACTTGCAGATTTGTGTTGGTTTTTCACCTGTCTTTAATGTGCACATGGACTGGTTTTTTTTTTCTGATTTTGATCCAAATAAAGACCATTACATAAAACACTTGCCAGCTTGTCCGGGGCAAGTAAAATTTCATGTCGGGCAAGTAAAAACTCAACATTGCTTGCCCGATTGGGCAATTAAATTTTGATCAAGAAATGAGCAAAACATAAAAATCTTACCAAAAATGAACAACAAATGTCTAACATTTTGGTGTTCAGTTAACTTAAAATAATTTCATCATTATTTTGTTCATTGTACTTAATTTTATGACTCTTTAAATCAACAAATCATGCATGACACAGAATTAATTTTAAAAAAGTCCAATTATAAAAAAAAGGGGCACTGTTGGGTAAAATTAGTAAGAATTCATTGTTAATGTTTTTGATTAATTTGTTCATTTTCGGGTAAGTACATTTTTATTCGGGCAAGTAAGAATCTGAAAGTGATAAATTTGGGGGGGAAAAGTTAGTGTGGAACTCTGCATAAGAATACAGCGTTCAAAAATGTTTGGTTCAACCGTCCATACGCCAAGTTTTTTGAGATATGACTGATATTTGGGCTGTCGCTCAAATTGTATTTTGTAACGGTAGTGTAGTTTCCAGACACTGGATGAAGCAATCACCCACTAATTTGGAATTTGGTAGAGTCCAACCGTAGCGCAGATTGACTGGCAATCGTCCAAATGCGCTGGTGGGATTTTTAAACATTGTAAGGTTTGGTGAGCATGGATTCAGTTATAACTATATGATTAACGAATCAGGTCTGGTAGCCAGACTAGCGTAACGACTGCATGATATTTCATATTCAGTTTGCAACGTTTACGTAGCACAGGTGTATTCTGTATGAATGTTGTGAGCGCTGTATTTTCGCGAATCATGACTTTTTAGACCCAAGGCTTGATTTGCAAAGATTTATTTGTGAATCTTTACATTATAAATTATTTTAGCTTATTTGATCGATTAGTTTATTTGGTGGTCTATAAATTATGGAATAATCTCTTAAATTACTAAAAGATTTAGACACAAGAAACACTAGTTCAATGAGAACACACACCTCACACAGATTTGGGGGGTAATATCTCGCCGAGTGCTTCTAAACTCCCGCTGCATGCGTGGAATCTATGAATGTTGCCAACTCTATGAAGTATTCGTCTGTTTTGTTTCCATTCTTTCCCCAGTGATACTGCGTCCTACATCTGCCTTTCCATCCTGACGGCTGAACTTCTCATTTACTTCGCCCTGGATTGCAGCCCCATTTTCTTCCCCTACACTCGTTACGTCATCATGGTGTATCCTGTCATCGCGTGGGCTCTAGCGGGCGTCCTAGTGGCCAACAGTGACGACCTGAACAGCCCTCTGTCCATTCTCACGGCTGTGATCTTGTCTCTGGATGCGGTGTTCCTGGTGGTTCGAATTATTCTCATTTTCACCGGCGAATCCGTTCCTTCAAATGTCAAGACCAATTTGAAGAAAGCGTATGGGCCTACTTCCTATTCGCCCATGGTGTGAAGCATTGTGCGCCAGAGGTATTGCGGAAGGGGAGGGGTGCGGTTGGTTCGTGGGGATGAGAGTGGGGTGGGGACAGATAGGATGGGTCTCTGCCTAAAAGAACACAATGTCGTCACAGTGTGTTCATAGAGTGATCACAGTGTCACTCTGTGAATATGCTCTAAGTCCACACAGTGGCAAGAAAAACACAGCATCGTCACCGTCTGATGTCTATGACCACACAGTAATTATAACAGTGCCACTCTGTGCAAAAGCACCAAATCCACATAGTGCCACTCTGTGAACACAATGTAAACACACTGTGGACATTGTTATTTTTTTTTCGGCAGGGGTATTTTGGCGAGGATACAGCATCCTAATTCATAGTTTGTTGGTGGTAATTAAATGTACATATGTGTCGGCAGATATCTTACCGAAGTTTGTACACAAAATATCAAATTATTACACAGAATGTTTTTCTTTTTCTTTCTGTCTGGCGATGATATTACAAATGACTTGGTCTTTCTTTTGATGGCAAAGTTATTTAGTGGATTGGCAAAGACTGCTAAGTACGATGACACTTGTTTTGTTTGTGAGTGTGTGCGTTGTGTGATGTGTGTGGTGTGTGTGTGTGTGGTGTGTTGTGTGTGTGTGTGTGTGTGTGTGTGTGGTGGTGTGTGTGTGTGTGTGTTGTGTGTGTGGTGTGTGTGTGTGTGTGTGTGTGTGTGTGTGTGTGTGTGTGTCGACTTGACTTTTGTTCAACAATCAAACCCACGCCAGCACCCTATAATTTGCTAAAACGATGTACGTAGTATCATTGACAAATATCATGAATTAATTAACTTCAACCATTATGGAATTTTAGAATTTATGAATGAAAATTTTATTGAAAGTCACGTTTACATTATTATGTTCAACTAAGTAAAACTGAAATTTCCAAAATAAAACTTTTTCAGACCTAGTGTCGCAAGATGTGCTGCATGTGTATTATAAAAAAAAAAATCAAATATGGATACAAATAGAGATTGACCATGTGTTAACCTGCTGGCATAATATTATGAGAAGTTTGTCGTTTATTTTTTTTTCGCAAACAGCAGAGACAGAAGCGCTTTATAGTGTGACAAATAGTATTATTTCTACAACTCAATTAAGCTGTACTTTGTGTATAAGAATTGTTTGTGTGAATATTACAATTTGGCAACTTATGTAATGAATCACAAATATATGTAATGAGATTAAACTGTACATAAAACTCGAGCTGCAATGATTTTCGTGATTTTTTGTGAGTCGGCAAAAATTTGGTTTTGACCTCTGAGCATTTATAAGTGTAATGTTCTTCATTGTTCTTGCAACTATTGCTTTTGTTTCCAATTGATTATTTTTGGGGGCAACATGACAATTATTCCAATCTTAAAGATTGTGTCATTGATTTGCACGTCAAAAAACATCTATATGAATGAAATCAGCTGAAATCATATCCAATGTGAAGATTAATATAAATAAACACCTCTCACAGAGACTTGGGGTAAAATATTGAGTTTTGGTGAAAATCTCGACGGTTAAACTTCATCCTTTTTCAAATTGCTCGGAAGCAAATTTCAAAAAATCCGCGATGTCAAACGTGCACGTGCCGTTCCAAAATGG
>JZLH01S0626251.1:1120-23669 GCA_001188425.1 Eucidaris tribuloides | reverse complement strand
CTCAAAACAAAAATTAGAAAAAGTTAACACAAAAACACAGAAACAGTGAGAAATATTTGTTTCAAGTTTCAAGTGAACGGAATTGTAATTTTTTTTCATGTATACAAAGTCTATGGTAAAATGGAATTTCCATTTTTCAGACAAGTTGAAACGGAATTCCAGATTTTTGGAAACGGAAAATCACTGTCCCTAATTTTGTAATAGTAGTCTTCATACACTGGATGCAGCTTTCAACCGACTTATTTAGAATTTGGTATGTATTACTAAGAGAATGAAATAACTCAAAATAGCAAGTCAGAACTGCAATATTTTTAGAAAATGGAGAACTTTTTTTTAAATAGAAGAAAGGGGTAACTTTGGATCTCTAGAAAACAAAATATAAATTTTCACTGACAAACGATTGGTATCACAAACCTTAAAAATATTTTGTAACCAATTTAAGGTGATCAAGTTTTTCAACCTGTGCCAAGTCACGAAGTACATGTATGCACTTTGCAGGAATGAAAGGTACACTGATACAAGAAATATTTGACTGTGCATGTACACGTTACAAAGACTATTCAAGTATGACCCACAGCAGTAGATCAGAATGCTATAGAAGAATCTCCTTTTGCCAATTTACAAAAGCAGATCCCTTGATTGAGCAATAAGGACAATCAAAGCAAAATCCTCACACAGGTAATAGTGAACGGGATTATCACCCTAATGCACAATGGACATCACAATTTCACAAAACAGACAAGCAGAACAACCCTGGCGGTCTAGACTGCATTACGCAATTTGCTATGGCAGTATTCTTAACTTTTTGACCTGGAAATGTTGCATAATTATTTGATATTGAATATTGATATCAAATCTGGACATTATTAGGTAAAATTTCAAAAACTAAACCTTATATAGGTTTAATAAATTTTATCTGCCTGTACATCTACTGGCCTAAAATGAACTTTGACCTTAACTTTGTGACTTGAAATTTGTGTCACATGATTTGTGATACTTGATAACCCTACTGTACAAATTTCATGGAATTTGAATAAATGTTTAATCCGATGGAGACGATTTGATTTCACTATAACACACATTTTCCATAGACCCCAACACAAAATAACTCGTACTTAGTATCTAACAGGTTAAATGCCCAAATTGATATTTTTAATGTTGATGCCACAACAGTCACAACAAGTCAAGTTTGTTGACCTGAAATGATCTTTGAACTTGATTTTGTCACCTTAAATTCTAATCACACGATTGGTGATACATGTACTTGATAACCCTCATTACCAAGTTACACAGGATATTTCATCCTTCCTTTTTCTCTCTTTTCTTGATATTGATCTTCCTTTGTTACTTCTTTCTTTCTCTTCTTTTTTCTCTCTTCTTTCTTTCAATTAATCTTCTACTCAAATATTTCTTCTTTCTGTCCTTTCTAGCCCCATCACTCCTGCTTTGTTGAAAGCCCAGTACACTGCTGAGTGAAAACACACTACTGTTTCCATTTTTCTTTTTACATGAGCTACATAATCCTCCATGCTGTTAGTGTCTCCGATAAGGTCTTCAAATAAATCACTGAAAAATTGTACTTCAAAATGATAATTGTTAATTTTTCCATTTCTAAAAGAATTTTTGTCAAGTCATCTCCCCAACTGTATTACAATTAAGAAATGGCCTAAAGCATAATTCACATGTGATGTTTACCCACATACCTTACCAGTGGCAGCATAACTTTGTATTGAAGGGTATCTATTTGTCCTATTTTGCAGCTAAGATCAAAGTTTGACACTTTTTTTTCATTTTTTTTATTGAACCCCACAACTTGATAAATAATGTCTCTATGACATACAAATAGTTGACAATGTACCTACAGTGTACCTGCAGTACAACTTTATACTATTGCATTGCACTTTACACAGTTACAACCGAAAGTCAATATCATGAACATACTGTACAGGGTTATAATTTCAAGCCCCACAAATAACACAGAGACATAAATATTTTTAAGCACTTCATATTTAATTTGTTATTTCCGTTCAGCACTCATATTTCCAAACTGGTATCTAGGCGTATGTTTTTTTTCAAATGATCACTCACGTGGACAGTTTATGGCCCCTCAGAGGAGCTTTGTGTTGTTTTAACATTAACTGTTTCCTCCTCTATACATAAATTAAACTTGTGAGCTCCTGCCAGCTTTTAACCCATTGCCTCCAAGACTCTGTACATCCCATAGAGTCAACACATGGTACAAATGTGTATTTTAATGCGTGGAATGTTATTCTGTGTCTTGAGAGTTTTTATGTATATTCATTTGGGGCAGTATTTTAAGTATAATTTGATATATTTTTCTTGACATGTGTTTTATGTATCATCATTTATGTTCAGACTGCATATCAAATTTTATGTTTTACATGACAATAAATAAATCTGAATCTGATCTGAATCTGAAATATACATCTGGCTCCCAAAGCCAACGGGTTAATACAATTTACATTGATAGCCAGCTGAATTTATAGTTTAGATATAAACAAATCTTTTAACGAGTGCATAAAAATGACTGTCAGTTTGAACATTATTTTTATCCTTATAAAAGTACAACAAGGTTCTGACAAATATGTGTATGACATTGATACTTTTGTTTATGATAAAAAATACTACTAGTACATTTTACAATACAAGTTCATACAGTGTATACGATGCACCCTGTGCATTACATATTGTACACTGTGTCTCTTACAAATTTAGAGATACACTAGTGTACACGTAGTAGACACTACAGTATTTGTATTGTAACATTACTTGTATGCATACTTATGAATAAAACATATCATCATGCTGCATTTGTACATGAAGTCCTATATACAGTACAGGCCTACATAACATTTAGTCTGGATATAAATGTAAAGTATGTGAATCATCTTTTTCCAGCCAAGAAATGGGAAAAAACACCTTTTTGAGAGAGAGAGGGAGGGGGGTTGCTTCCTAACTCTATTGTACATTGTTGTCACAGTTATTTTACACTTTCGCAGACCAACTAGATGTAAGTAGACTTACACTGTACATCAAGTTAAATTGAATTGAATTGAACTTTGTGGAAAATGAAAATAAGTCTGATTAGTACTTTCAGCATTAATATTTCTCATCATCACTGTCAAATGTGCTTTATCATTTGCCTTCTCCAGATATTTACATTTATGTCTAAATTCTGCACGCTCTGCGTTACAAATTTGAATTGGCATGACCTACTTACATGTATAGGCTTCCCTGGGCTTCTATATCTTTGTTTCTACATTGTAACCGTCTACACCATATTATTGATTTCAAAATGAAACAAGATCACCCAAACTTATTGTGCAAATGGTGACATCTTTATCTACATGTAAACTAGAAAAATAATATAATACACAAATTGGAGCCACATGTACACATAAATAGCACACAAACCAGTAACAAGACATTTGATGCACCACGCCATACCCCAGGGTACCGTCGTACCCCGGTGTACCGCATTGTGCAGCGCCCTCTTGTGTCCAAAAATGTATTTTCTTCAGTTATGATCACAGAAATCAGTGGTTATGATGCAGAACCTGCGCAAGAGCACCACAAAAAGGCATAAACTTACGAAAAATGGGTAAAAATGAAGCTAAATTTGTACTTTTCACACTTATTACATAACTTTTACATAACTTTTACATAATTTTGTAACCCAGGGTACAGTGCTAAAAAAATAAATAAATAATTCAACAAAATGGCGGATTTCTAGTTGGTATCCCGGGGTACCAAATACTGCATCATTTATTGGCCAATACTTGGAGCACATTAAATTATGAAAGAGATTCTTAAAGCTGAGAGACCAGTGCCTTCTTATTTCAGAATGCGCACGGCCAACTCTTGTTGAGATGAATTAAGTTACATTGAAGTGTATCGGATCTTTCATTGATTCTCTTTTATTAGAAGCCACAGGCGATATTCGTGCATGCATGCATAAGACAGCCAGTGCATTTTTGTACTGTCAGTTTATACTTACATGTACGGTACATGCAGTTTGTAGCAAATTGCTGTTATTGTGCACCAAGAATTATAGCCTCAGACATAATGTCTACTGTACAATTTTTGTTTCAAGGTCAGAGTTTTTTTTTCTTTGGGGGGGATTAATTAATCAGATTTTATATTTTATTAATCGGATTTATGATACGTACATGTACAAGGAAAAATGAGTGGTCTGTTATGATTTTGTTATCATAATGATAAGAAGAAGAAGAAGAAGAAGAAGAAGAAGAAGAAGAAGAATTCTAACAATACTAATATCGAAAGTAATAAAAATAAAATTAATAATAATAAATAATAATACTTATTATTATTATTATTACAATAATAATAACACTAATAATAATAATAATAATAATAATAATAATAATAATAATAATAATAATAATTAATTAATAATAATAATATAATAATAATAATAATAATAATTTAATAATAATACCAAGAAGAAGAAGAAGAAGAAGAATAGTAATAACAATTGGAGGAGGAGTGCAAGTAGTCAGGCCTAGATACAAATAAATTAATACATGCATGCACTGTATGAGAATAAATACCTGTACGAGAATAAATACCTATACTTTCTTACAAAATGAGATTTTATTTCCCATCCTGGTTTACATTGATCACTTGATTAGAATTGAAATACAAGTTCAATGTAGCTCTGCTGCAGTTTGCTTTCCACTGTAACAAATACAGTATCAAATGTCTGTTCCTGTCTGTCCATGAAGGTGTAAAATATAGGAAATGATGGACAGTTTTGACCCGGATGGCATCGCTATTATTAAGTTGTTCCAATACTTCCTGATTAAAGGTAAATGACATGATTGGGGGTAGTCCTTAACTTGAGGTAAATCTATCCTAGAATCAAGTGTTTTAAGCACTGTCAAAATTTTGTAGTCATAAATTTACTCATTTTACAAGTACTTCATCAATTCAGTATGCCTGACAAATTCACTGTGTAGTTTTCTATGTGATTAATATCTCTTGGAGCTCAAGATAAATAAAGTTCTGGTACAGTATGCAATTGCTTGATTCTCATGAGGTAAACAAATTCAAGACATATCCTTCCAGCCATGACATACACTCCAACTGGTGTATAGACTGGTATATCTTTCAACCAGTTTGATTCTAGCAGTATTTTTTTATTTCTCCCAATCATGTCACTGTCCTTTTATTGTGACTACCAATACATGTACTTCTGCACCAAAGATGTGTGTGTGTGTGTGTGTGTGTGTGTGTGTGTGTGTGTGTGTGTGTGTGTGTGTGTGTGTGTGTGTGTGTGTGTGTGTGTGTGTGTGTGTGTGTGTGTGTGTGTGTGTGTGTGTGTGTGTGTGTGTGTGTGTGTGTGTGTGTGTGTGTGTGTGTGTGTGTGTGTGTGTGTGTGTGTGTGTGTGTGTGTGTGTGTGTGTGTGTGTGTGTGTGTCTGTGTTAGGCCTGGGTCGAATATCGATTTTGATAATCGATTAGTTGACTGGAAAGGTAATCGAATTATTCGATAAATTTGAATCGGAATACAACACATGCGAAAACAAGCATATGGGACTAAGAACTAAACATGCTAAATGACGATGTAGTAGCGGATGAAAAGTTGGGAATGAACAACACAGAAACCCCCAAAAGTATGGTGATTGTTTTTCCCCCGTAGAAAATTGAAATATGGAATTTACTGTTTGTACAAACATTGAAATAATGCTAATATGGAGATGTTTCAGGCATAAAGATCACTACCTACCATGCCTACCTTCGCACGAATCGGGCGAGGATAATTAAATACCATCAAACTTCCCTTCAATACTGAAAGGAAGTTTGACTGCGCCGCGAGAATTGTGGTTGTTTTTTTTTATTGGCGAGTCATGCCTGCAATGAATGCAACCATCGCGCGCACGCACGAAGCGCGCGCTGTTTCCTCCACTGATGAACCGGAAATGCGCGGTCCGGTGGGTAATACAAAATTGCAGCGCCCATGAAGACAATACCGAACGTGTGCGATAAACTTCAAATAACCGGAGAAGAATCAAGTTTTCGAATGCATGACGACAATTTTCATAAAAAGTAACAACAGCAAAGGAAAGAATAAGTTTACATTTACGGTATTTTGCCATTTCTGTCTTTCAAAACTCAAATTTGAAGTCTCGTTTTTGTATCGCAAAAAATATTTTCCACCGCAATGTCGCGGTGATGGTACAGTAATGGACTCGGATGGCTGTATTTGCGTGTCGCCATTTAGAAATCCACTGTTTCTGGTAGTTGTTTTTGGTTTGAAAATGATATATTTGGGTTCCGAACATGCTTAAAATGTTTCCCTTGCCTTGAACATTGATGTGTAAATTAGTTTTATTTTCTTTTTTAAGATAACTAAGTTACTGTATTTGAATTTCAACTAAAGCATTTTAACTATTCGTCACCCGACATTTATCGATTTATTTTGAAGTCGCATTCGAATATCAATCGGCAAAAAGGTAATTGATTATTTCAATTAATCAATTTTTTGTCCCAGGCTTAGTCTGTGTCTGTGTCTGTGTGTGTGTGTGTGTGCGTGTGTGTGTGTGTGTGTGTGTGTGTGTCCAGCATACAGTACATGTACCTGCTGTACTGTATCCTAATATACCAGGGAGGTGGAAGTGCAAATATGTTGTGATTGCTGAATCAAGGATGTACAGTTCCCCAATGTCAATCTAATAAATTTAGCATGAGAAAATGTTAGTTACATGCATGTAGAGTTGTAGACAAACATGTTTACAACTAGAAAGTAACCCCATTACTACATGACTTTAATGATTCCATGGAGAGAAGGTATTGATTTATGATCACATGGATGCAATCTTATTGGGCTTACTGTCAAAAATTCAACTTACCCATCCCTTACCCCACCCACCTCCTTACCTTACTCAACATGAGTCACACATTATGCACAAGTACATTTTACGCTTTATTTTCAGATCGCTTAGAACACCTTCATATATATATTCTACATGTACCTAGTAATCCATTAAAGGCAAAGTTCACCCTGACGTCAAGTTGGTTTTGATAAAAGCAGAGCAATGAGAGAAACATATTAATGAAGGTTTGACGAAAATCCATCAAAGGATAACAGAGTTATGGTATTATGAAGTTTTAAGTTTGTGATGTCACATGCGAGCAGCTTCCAGTAAGCCATGAAATATAAATTCAATAAATTGCCATTAATGGTTCATGATAATTGAATGGGGTTGTTTTCATAGAAACATGTGTGAAATAATGTTTCTGATAATATATTGAATGCACAGGTAAAATCATTTTCAACTTTCTGAGAAAATGGGAATTTAATGGAATTTATATCACATGACATAAATGTATGGGGAACTGCTTGCATGTAACGTCACAAATTTAAAACTTTGAAACCTCAGTAACCCGGGGGGGGGGGGGGGTACTTAGCAGAGATGCCAACCTTCAGTACTTCAAAATCGTACTAAACATGCCAAAAAAAAAAAAAATCTTAACAAAAGTCGTATTTTGTTATAGACTATATAATTGTTGCAACTCAGACCCAGAAATATGTTTCCAAACTACTCACCTCAAAATCAATGGCAAAATTGCTCCTTCTCTACAGTCTTTGACTTTAAAAATACTTCATTTTTTCCTTCTTCAGTGTCCAAACTATTCCTCATCATGTCTTTTTTCTTGCTATTCTTGGTTTGTACAATACCATTTAGGGGCCAACTTGACCGTAACTTCCGACTTGCACTCCCGTTGATAAGTACCATACACATTAACACCAATTTATATGAATGGGACTGAAGAACTTCCCACACATTCACTCTATCATGGACACAACTCAACTTACCTGAGATCTTAGAAATGCGTGCGTGCTAGCAGCACACACACGCTTGAATAGGTCATATGTACAGCACACATGGGATCACAGAGAGATCATCACACTTTCGCGTGCGCACACTGCAAATACATTACACAATATACAAAACTGCATGCACATACATTGCGTGTAAAGATCACTAGCACAAGAATTCACTATGGAAAGCCAACAGGACAAAAACAGGACAATGACAAAAAGTCAGGAAATCGTATTTTTGATGGCCAAAATCGTACTGCCATATTTTGGGTGAAAAAACGTAACAAATACGGCAAAAACATAACGGTTGACATCTCTAACTTAGTATAATTGTGTGATACGTGTGGATTCACCAGTCTTTAGACTGCGACCATTTACCGCGCGCAGTGTGGTTGTGTGCATCATACACAGGGAATGCACGCAAACAGATTACCAGTCTCGCTGAGAGTGAATTGGTCTAGATTCGTGCATGATGCATGCACAACAGTCAGCTGCACTGATCAAAGTGCGATTGTTATATAAGTGGGACTAAGCGAGCGTGATCGTCGTTGACGCGATGTGGATAGAATATGTACAAGAAAGTCAGGGAAAGTTAGAAAAGTGGAATAATCAAAATCTCTAAACGTAAGCAACCAAAATTAAGTTTAAACGCTAAAACGGATTTTGTCAACAGCCTTATACGTATGCATGATTTCGTGTGACAAAATGCTTAATTTGTATTGATTTCTATGTAAACAGAATTGTCACTTTTTAATGTATACAAAGTCTATGGGGAAACGGAATTTCCATTTTTCAAGCATGTTGAAACGGAATTTAAGATTTCTGAAACGGAAAAGGGCATTTTTTTAAACAGAAAATCACTGTCCCTACAATAGAAAAAGCTGTTGCCATGGAAACAGAATGGTTGTCAACTATGTTTTTATTGTGATTCTTTTCTTTGATTGAAAGTTAATATGTGTGTAAAAACATTTAGCATATAACATTTTTACTTTATGAAATATAGGAAAAAATCTCCATCAATTCCGTCCCGTCGTGTTTCTCTGATTTTTGGCTCAGACCCATGTACACGTACATGTAGTATAGTATTATTGATTCCATGAAAATCCATATTATGAAACTGAACTTTTAACAGGTAATCCACAGTTCAAGAGGACAAGAAACATGCATGATCCTGATACAGCAGGTTCAAACTTCACACAATAATGTGTATCAATGTACTTGGGTTAAAGGCAGTGGATCTCATTTGCAAACATCCCCGCAGACCAGGAAAAGACAACCCATGTCCTAATAGGCTATTGATGAAGGACATACATATCTGTGAAATCTGGGGGTCAGTGATTGCCTAGAATTTTAAAAATGCAAAAGAAAAACAATAGCCATTTAGTGTACGTTCTATGGCAGGAATTTTTTTCTCGCGAGAAAAAAAATTCAAATCTGAATCTAACGGTCACTATAATTCCACTAAAATTGACTTTCTAGCTCTTATACATGTATTTTACTGAAGGTTCCCAGATGGCATTTTCTTCTAAATGCCATTGTATTTACAATGTACACAATGTTGACTTTTAGGTATGCAAAAGAGATCCCCTGCCTTTAAAGATAAGATTGAGTATACATGTACTTTCAACATAATCAATTTTTCATATCATGTATGAACAGATAGGTATTCTGAAAATTATACTCTCAGAGTAAAGTTAAAATCAAAAGAACGCTTCATTTTTTCCCTATTAACACAGGAATTTATATGTGGGACAATTTTTAAATAATTGTGAATATCACAATGCAAAGCCAACAACGGAAAATTCACCACAGGTGTAAACTGCCAATCTTATACATTAACTTTTCATTACATTTGAAGTGAATTATTCCCACATTATAATACTTTATAAAATATATTTTCACATGGAGACCATGGCAATGAAATGAAAAACTTTGGTGAAAAATTTTCCATCATCAATCAGTAGTACTCTAGTTTACCTTTAAAGATTGATTCCAGGATTTGCAAGTCCATCACTTCCCTTCATTATCAATACCAAACGGTAGTTTAGTACTTGTGTGTTGAAAGTTTGAGATCCAAACTTGTTGTTTTAAATGAGAAAAACTAGTAACGATATGCTATCAGAATATTGTTCTTTCTGCGAGTTTAAATTTTGCTCAAATTGCCAATCACAGTTATGTGTACGTTCGCATGACCAGTAGAGCACACTGATTGGACGGCTAAACTCCATGCGACTTTCAGCTAACGGCTGATCGGACAATTTGGAACTAACGGAAAGGCTCGTGCACGTTAACTTCACTGTGTAAATTTTGAAGTTTAAATGTCCAGATTTCCAAAGGTTCTATGACAGGTGTTTATTTATAGTAATCTTCACATTGTAAACGACTTGAGCTGATTTCATTCATTTTGCCATTTTCTGGCATACAAATCCTGTACTCTGTCTTTTAAAGGGAAGAAAAAGGGAGTCATTGGGTGATGTAACTTTATAATGCAGAGTGCTACCAGATCAAAGTTAGAATACAATGTGACTTTACCCTGATTCTACCAGGCACATGTCAATAAATTGATCTTGTCTCATTATCCAAACATTGGTGCAATCTTTCCTCCCATAATGTTCCCAAACAGAATGATATGTACATGTACCCTGTGTTTTTTTTTATTTGCACAACAAATCATTATCAGTTCACATTTGATCACACTATAGAGATAGACTGAATACAAAATTGTAGAATGAAGTGTTCAAAATTTGGGATTCAAGACTAAAGGCTATAAAGTTTTGAAATCTCAATGACAGATCATTTGAAAAGAAACTGGGCCATTGCTCAAGTTGCACACTACCGGCTACAATTCTGTTCCACACCATTACGCCATTCGCTCATAGAGGGCTTGGCGAATGGTGTAATGGTGTATTCAGTTTTCACTAGATGATACACAAATTCAGGTCTGGCAGTTAGGCTAGTTAAGCAGCAGTGGAAAATTCAAATTCAGCGAGAGAATTGGTGCAATGTCACATCATTGTATTGTTTGAATTTATCAGCACTAATATATGAATGAAATCTGACTTTTCATCCCCCAGGCTCTCAAATATTTTTGTGAAAGATGAACATTTATGTGAATCATAAATTACAAGGGTGAAAACCCGGTGTTGTGGTCATGTATCCATATTCAAACTACCCGGGGACTGGATGCCTGAGGGTAACAGTGATTAAGTTCACTTTTCTAGTCCCTGTCATCCGAAATGATGACAAAGCAATAATAATAATAATAATAATAACAAAATGATTTCAGCTACTTCGGTCAATATTAAGTTTGTTTCAGGGTTCATAATTCATGGACACAGTCTTTAAAACTCATTTCTTGTGCATTGTATGCAAAACAACAACACTGCCTCTGGATTACAGTTTTGCAGTACGGTCTACGGAACAGGAGGCCTAGCGTGCAAGGCGGTCACATGTGATGGTCTGTACCTGGAAATCGTGCGGCACGGCAAATCAGACAACACAATTAATAAACCATTTTACCGGCTTGTTAAGCTCAAATTGGTTAACCATCTGTGGGTGCCGTTGGGAGTTCTGAAACGCAAACGCTCATTGCCCTGAGAGCGTTTTGTTTGCTCCCCGGCAGTTGTCAAAACCAATAGAACTGTCAAGTTATCAGTCTGATCAGAAAAAGATATGATTATGGTACATTGACATGCTCTTGATCTTTGTCTGTCTGTAGTAAGCTTCCCTAATCATACCTTAATCACGTTTTAGTCTTAAGATTTTCCATATCAATTGGTTATGTAGTATTATATACTATACTAAAAATAAATAAATAAATGAAATGTAAATTTATATTCAGTCCATAAGCAAATTTCATTCATTTTCAATTACCGTACACATAAAGAAGGACTCCATCCCAAAATGGTTCATACAGTGAAACCTGCCTACAGTGACTACCCAAGGGAAATAAAAATACTGTATGGTCTTTATAGACAGGTGGTTGATATCTATAGACAAGTTTTTAAACACATAATTTCTCTCCAAGGGAATCAGTGGCCAGTGTACACTGTAAGCAGATTGACCTCTATCTACAGTGTAAAGACCTTGAAGGTTGGCTACATAAATGTATTAAGAGGTGGCCACTAAAACAAGTTTGATTGTATACTACAAAAGCAAGAGGTAATGAAGTTTTAACTGCACTTTTTGAAACAGAAATTACAGTTACAGGTACAGTAGAATAGTATTTTCCAAATTTCAACACAGACTGTTGACTTCAGAAAATTGACAACAAGGAAAAATATCTTTTGGGCTGGCTTGAAGACATGGCAGATTTACAGGGAAATTCCTTCCAGGCTTACATCAGGCTGTTTTGAAAAGACACAGAAAAATGAGGAAAAAACAACAATGAAACTTTTGAAAAAATCGGACATAAAAGAAAGAAGATCTGAATTTGTGAAAATTCCACATCATTACAAAATTGGCAAAATTGTCCCGCTTTCAGACTAGAGAGTTTTCTCATATCAACATAATGTATCCAAATGTAGCTGATAGCACGTTCTTATGTGTCTGAATGATATTGAAATGTTGTTTCAATATATGTCGAATTGAAATGATGTTTTGAGCATCGTTTCATACAATTATCTTATAACCATAACATTGGTTTTTTGTGTCTGAAAGCTTGCTGTATCCAAACATCATGTACATTAAGTAGGCGGGGCTTATTTGCAGCATGTGCTAGCTGGGCCTGATCACGACCTTTACATTACCTTTACCTGAGTATATTTCATACATGTACCAGTTGCGCAGGAAAGAGATGTATACATGTAGTCAAGATTACCCTTAGAAACATTGACAATGTGCGCTAAGTCTACATAAATGTTGTCCTGGTCTGATATTCATTTATCCATACGTCGTACAAATATACGATAAGTCGGTAATGTGTCTGAAAGCACCCTGTGACAATCACTGTAAACATCTTTCAATTTGTTACCGGTAAATACATAAAATGTCAGAAAATTTGGGTCTCATCAGATCTGGGGTGCAGAATGCCACCGACATTCCCACTGACATTTTGGCTCTGCACTGCAATTTGCCCATTCCCCGTCAACATGTTGTGAATCAACTCCAACAACTGCTTCAATGTACATACAGCATTAACCCATTGAAGACTGGTCCCAAGATATCTAGCCTAAAGATCAAAGTTTTCCGTGTTGCAGATTTTCCGCAGAAATCACGGAATTTGAGGTACGGTATAACGCAGAAAACAGCATTTTGTACAAATATGAAAAAAATCATGAATAAGAATTCCCCCCAAAGTAAAATTAATAAATATTTATTGAATAAAACTAGACTAATTGACCAAAAAGATGCCTTATAAAGCCAAAGAAATCATGCGTTACCTGTAAATATGTCCCCAAACCCAATCAAAACCCCATAGGCCTTGTAAGCTTGAGGTTATTTGTGATTTTTTCCAAACAAAAATTCAAGTTTGAAAATTGCAAAATTATAACTTGGAAAAAAACGGAATTTGACATTTGTAAAACGGAGAAAAACGGAATTTGACATTCGTAACATGAAAAACTTTGGTCCATAATCCAGCCTTATGACAAGCCCTATCACTGTTATGAGCAAGCGAAGCGAGTCCAGCCAAGCATGACAGTGCGAGGGCCTTTTGAGATCTGCTTCGCATCCAAAAGTACCGTATTCATGACTACAGGAACAACCGATCTCTGTTCGAATCAACCAATGGAATTGCGCGCTTTGCTCATCTGTCTTGGCATTGTCGACTATTCGGTGGGTTGGAAGAAACTCCATCAGTGCTGGACTGCTGGTTACTGCAAAACATTGTACATTATACCATCAAATAACCAATTAGTACACTTTTTTGGTTGAACACTAAGCATTTTTGGTTAAATTTTGTTGTCCTATTTGGCATGCAAAAATCTATGTGTACGTATGTAGGAATCATTTCACCTACTGAAATAGTGAATGCGTCCAGATCGACTCGTGTTACAGTCTGTGCGAATATCGTCCCAGTAGGATTGCATCTAAATCAATAGACCTGCAATATCAAACAAGCATACCGGTACATCTCATACGGTATATTAACTCTTAATAACGTGCCGAGGCTGGACTTCAGGACTTACAAACTGAACCATAAGAAGAAAAAATGTTTATAAGTGGGAGTACAATGTGGAAGTTGAAACTTAGAACTTACCAAAGTTCATACTCCGGATCAGAGCCCGCATATCCAGAGAATCGAGCCCTGAGGGATCCATTGTTATCTCAAAATTTTGCCAAAAATGATTTGACAATGAGACAACGGTTTAACATGAGTTACAGGTATGGCGGGCTACTATACAGGTACAGGTATGTCCACATTGATTTGTGTTAGTCCATCCACCTACAGACCCGGTTTGACATTAGACTATAACGGTACTCAACCACAGAAAAGCAAAAAACAACAAACTCTCACCATCTGATGCACCGACACAATTAGCGTCAACAATACCCAGAAGCCCATTCTCCATGCTAGGGCCGCCGTTGCTAGTCACGTCGTTTCCGTTAACTTCCATGTCCCGCTTCCTGCCGAACTGCCCCAGTGTGCGGTGTAACAGCACCCCCGCGTCAGCGGTCAACCCTCCAATGGCCGACTCTTCATCAACGCTAGGTTGGTTTGAATGCCAGTTCCAAATGTTTGTATGTCTGTTTATTTATTTGTTTGTTTGTGTAATGGTTTATTTGTTTGTTTGTTTGTTGCAATTATTTGGTATTCCAGTGGCAGAGATGTGTGGTAGCAGTACGTGTAGCTGTTCAAGGTCACACTTGAGGGTCCACCCCGACCTTGCGACCATTTAGTAACGATACAGGAAGTGTGAAAGGTCTTTAGCACAATCCGGTTGGAGTTCCTGTTGGAAGACAAAAACACACGGGGAAGTGAATGCTATGTGATCAGCTTTTAATAGATGTTATCACCACTTCAGTGGGTAGAAATTATCTGACAGTAACACATTATTTACCAAACTTTGATGTGTTGTCTTAAAAACTTTGCGCACATTGCTTCCTGAATTTACTGGGATTTCCTTTAATTTTGGGGGGTGGGTGGGTGGATAATGGGGGGGGGGCTACATATGCTAACTTAAGGCCAATGGCATTGTACACAGGGGGAGGGGAGGCTGAAACTTTTTCTGATTGTTTCGTTTTACTGAGGGGTTATTGGTCAAATCTTTTGGATTAGAATGATGAAGATGCTTTTAAAAATTGTGTGTTTGTGTGTTTGTTTCTGTTTGTTTGTTTGTTTGCTTGCTTGCTTGTTTAATTCATCATTAACTTTTGATGAAGTCCATATTCCTATTAAAACCTCAACCCCACCCCATTCCCCTTTACTACACTCTTAACCTGAGTACCTGACATATTCTGAACATTATTCACTCACAATTTTAATAGGAAAATTGTACAGTGCTTGTAATAATGTACAGTGTATTCTGTTTGTTCCCAAATTTGACAGTCTCCCAGGCAACACTAATACAATTATGTCAACCGATAGAACCATTGAAAAGTACAAATTACTTACAACGATTAACGACTGAGTCATTCACATTATTTTCGAAACCATAATAAAAGCCATTCAAATGATAGTTCTTATTGCTTTTTTGTTGTGCTGTAAGTGCTCATTGATGTTTGAAGTACATTTAGATACAAATTATGTACTTGTCTTTGAGTACACACAGATATCATAAAAACAATAAATAGATAAATAAAATATGATATACAGAGTTCTTTAAAAATCTACTGCTTCCTTATTCCCAGAACTATACCTATTTTGCACATTGAGAACAAAAAGGGCGTCAACACCGAAAAAACACATGACAACCAGAAGCGGGCACACCCGTCACGCCATTGACTTTGTACAATGATACTGATGGCCATTGGCTTACGTATGCAGGATGTTTCAAAAGGGGAGGGGGGGGGGGGGTGTTCACGCGTGGCCAAATTGTGCCTGCCAAATAAACATTTTTTACTAGCCAAACACCATCCAACAACCTCTTCCATTTGTAACAGGGTTTAAAACACCCCAAAACACCCACCCTTTCCAAAGAAAAGGAGTGTTTTGGGGTGTTAACATTCCCCTTGGCCAAAGGGGGTTGTTTGAACACCTCAAAACGATATCCTGGATATGCGTATGCTGATAGTACTGCCCACCCCCATGACAAAAGGGCATAACTGACATTTTGGTGTTTTGGAGATATTGAACAAAATGTAAAGCCCTATTCAGTGTCCTTTTAACAAGCGGATTATGAAACAAAGGAACTCTTTCTAATAAATATTTTTTGTTTCTGGCCATGTTTCAACATGAGTGCTACTGAGGCGTCCCCTACTAACTATTAACTCAAATTTGAAGAAAAAAAATGTCAGTTTATGCCCTGTTTGTCCGATGGGGGCAGAGCTACCAACTTCTGGTTCTGAATAAATGTACTTTTACTGTAGATACCTTTATAGAGAGCGTGATTTTCCGTTTCAAAAAATGGTCTTTTCCATTTCTGAAAACCTGTAATTCCGTTTCAACTTGATCTAAAAATGAAAATTTCGTTTTGTCATAGAAAATATACACAGCAAAAACATGAATTCCGTTTTACAAAGGTGAATTCCATTAATTTTTCACATGAAAAGTAAACAACAGAAGCGGATTTTCCATTTCAATTTATCGGTAAACAGAAAATCACTGTCCCTGGATACTGAGGTAATGCCCTTCTGGCTCTCAGTAGACAATATGCTTTCTTTTCTTCCAATGCCCCCTACCCCCTTTCTTTTTTAGGCTGACAAAAGAGGGTCATTTGCCAATTTGGCCCCCTGGATCCACCACTGTGACAGTTCTACAAGAATATACAGAGACTTACACATGTACAATTCTTTTCTTTTTCCTTGAATAGTTCAATATACTGTAATTGCATAAATCGTTGAACTACAAAAGGAGAAAACAGGGGGGAAATATATACAGGGGCGCTGAGCAATTTCACCCCCGAAATGGCAAAATAGTCCCCGAAATGTGAAAAAGGGCCCTTGCAAATTGCCATGGGGTTCAATACAAAAGAGTATCTGTAGGCCCTATTATTGCAATGAAACAAGAAACATAGACCCCCCCCCCCCAAAAAAAAAAACTAAATAAATAAAATAAATAATAATAATAATAATAATAATAATAAAATAAAAAATTGAAAATTCTATTTTTTTCCCCTGGTTGCTATCCCATAATCAATACATTAAACAAGGTACATGTACATGTACACATACATGTATACTTGATCTTCATCTATCATGTCACTCCTTTTGTTAGAATTTTACTGATTGTGACAGAAGGTTTTTATACCACATCTAAATGTATTGTCACTTCATCATGGTTCAGTAACAGTTATTAGTTTTCCCTGAATTGCTTGCTGAGAGTGTTCTGGCATAAGGTATTCAAATACCTATAGTTGAACAAACTCTACTATTTGCACTGTCAATACTGGGCAGTTTAGATGAAAAAGCTTTACTGTATGAATGACAATGGGATTATACAGGCAAATAAAGCTGTTTCATTCAGTACTGTTTCACTGTCCACATGAGGTATTTAAAGAGACTAGTTAAAAACTACATTTAACCATGAGGCTATGATTTTATATTGTGGAAGTTCCATTTAAAACATTGTCGAACTACATACTAGTATGTGGACATCTACATCTGTACATTAGGCCCAAACTCCAAAGAGCAACAAAAATACAAAACAATATCCTTGCGAAGTAATGTACATGTACATGCAGGCCCACAGCTAACTGTTCATTTTTGGTCCAAGCCAGGAAAGTGAATATGCAGCATTTTGCACTTTATCACGATTATACGGTAACTTAGTTACTTACATGTAATGTACTTTAAAGTGATAGGCAAAAATCATTGTGGAGCTTCATTTTAAAAATTGTCAAACCTTGATATCTGAGTTACATAGTAGTGTTCAACTAAACACCCTAGAATACAAAAGTTTGGAAAGTTATGCTGCCAGTGGCAAGGTATGCATAAATAAACAGTTTCTACTCTGGTGGATGATAAAATAGCCTCAATCTACATACAGTAAGTCTATGGGAGAAAACGGGCAAGTGAATCCGGTCAATTTGAATGCTTGTAGGGTTTCACTTTTTCATTTTGAAATACAATTTTTTTCAGGGCTTGCCTTCATTTTTAGACCTTATCAAACACACTTGGAGCATGGAGGATATGTACATGTAGCTAGCTCACATTTTTTAACTGTGGTAAATGTTAGTCAGTGGCTTTCATGTACTGTATGCATACAATGACAGGAATAATGAAACTATATGTTATCTACATGTACATGTATGTGTATGTCTTATACATACAGGATGGTCAAACCCCCTATCCCACCCCCACTCGCTGCCCCCAAAAAGATGGAAACACATACTGGTACCTTTATCACACAGCTCATTACCTCAAACACTATTCAGTGAAGAGCTGTGGTTATGTTATGCTCACAAAAATGCATTAGCCCAATGAAAAGCACCATTATGCAAATGACTTATTTTCACTCATTCAGCACTACTAATTGCTATGACTTTTAGATGCCAAGAAGTGGTTTCGTTGATAAAATTGAAAAAAATCATTATTTTACATTGCTTCCCAAAACCATTTTCAAAACAAAAAGTAACAAACCAAATTCAATAAGCTTGGTACACCTTTCTTCTAGAAACATACACTATCAAGACTTGTGAACCAATAAAAATAAACATGTTTCCAATTTTTCTGGACCACCCTGTAAAGACCCAGCTCCAATAATAGACTTTCTCATTGTATAGCATTTGAAAGCCACTGCCCACTGACAAAAGAATTATCCCTTCATAAAATGACACATTTGCACTTACCTGTGAAGAGGCCATTGGTGGAGGGCCTTATCAGTTCTTTGTCAATACTCACTCACTTGTGTGTAGTGTATACAGTATGTAGTGCAGTGGGTCAGAGAATATTGTGAAATGTGTGACTCAACTTTTACAGCATTCTTTTGAAGTCAGGAATGGGATGCATGTCAAATTTCTGGGACTGTGTCAGCATGTTACATGGACATCAACAGCTTGCTATATTTTGTCAATTAATCTTATCTACAGTACCTGATATATTAGTTTGTTTACCACAAGAATATATTACCTAAACTAAAGATATACATGTACTGTAGGCCTACACTCAACAGTAAAACTTTTCTGTATCCTACACAGTAAACTGTACAGTTACGTAGGCTTGTAGACTTAAAAATATTAGTTTAACTCCTTTACACGCTAAATTTACTATGAGTGGATAATAGTGACAATTGTTCTTTTCACTTTGAATTTTGTTTTCCTTATATTGCGGTATTGAAAGTAGTAATTTATCTATAATTGTATAAATGTTACTTAAAGGCAGTGGATCTCTTTTGCATGTCTAAAAATTAACATTGTGTAACTACAATGGCATTTAGAAGAAAATGCCATCTGGGAACCTTTAGCATCCTATAGAAGCTAGAAACTCAGTTTTAGTGGAATTATAGTGACCGTTAGACTCAGATTTGATTTTTTTTCTCGCGAGACAAAAATTCCTACCATAGAACATACACTAAACAGCTATTGTTTTTCTTTTGCATTTTTCAAATTCTAGGCAATCACTGACCCCCAGATTTCACAGATATGCCCCTCATCAATAGCCTCAGGGCATGGGTTATCTTTTCCTGGTCTGCGGGGATGTTTGCAAATGAGACCCACTGCCTTTAAGCACACTAGTGTCTCCTGTACCAAGGTGACGGAGAAAAATAATTATGATTGTTCCATTTAATTGTACGATTGTGCACGGATGCAACATTAGCGCACAAAGGGTTAAACATAAACAATTCAGGAATAGCTAGCTTGCTAGAGCTGCCATAGAGATAATGCATTCTACCAAGACATGGATGTTTACATAATGTGCAGCTTCGTGTAAAAAACTCTACTTTGTTATGCAATCAAGTGAATCCTTTCAAAAAAACAGTCCAAGATCTAATATAAAGCATCTTCCCTATACTGGACAGGGCATGGAGGTAGAACTAGAAGTCTGAAAAAGTAATGTGTTGAGGGGGGGGGATGGCAGGGTGGGGCCAGGATTTTTATTTGGCCTGTCCAGAGCAATTATGAGCATTTCTATCAAAATGTAATGCAAAATTTACTCAGGGCACTTAAGTTTAAAAGAAAACTGTATGACTTTGATCAAGAAAATTTTCAACCCTGGCCTAATTTGCCCAACACACAAGAAACTAATAAATAAATGTGGCAAAATTAGAGGGCATGTACACCCCCTTATCCCCCCCCCCCCCCCCCGAGCTGAGGGGCCATTAGGAATTAGTAGAGTACAGGAATAGTGCATCACTTAAAGAAAGTATTTGGGGGGAATTGTGGTGGATTGGAAATGAACTAAGGGGAAAAAAATGCTTGTCAAGTTATTTAGAATAACATGTGTCCATTGCCAATGAAATTTTCTTACCACTTGTCTTAAGTTGAGTTGCACTTGTTCTCGAGTCGAGAGCATTGTTTGGCATTGGTTTAATGTTAGATCTATTCAATCATCAGTATGGGTCCGGGACTTTTCGACACTCGGACATTTCGACACCGGACTTTTCGACACCATACGTGCGGTGTCGAAGTGTCCAACGGGAGGGCCTACACGGGGATACTTCGACACCGGAAAAATTGTACGAAATTCGTTAAGTTGTAAGTAATTTCTTTGCAAATTGTAGGTATATCTGTCCTTTTAAGATATTTTTCAATAGTTAAATAATGCTATTTGACTCATTCCATCAAATCTTGCTCGTATTTTTGCCTGGATTTTGTTAGTTGTTTTCGATGTAAATTTGCGTTGTTGACGCAGATTCTCGCGGTGTAGTCGCGGTGACGTGAAGTTTTTGTAACTTTTTTATCGACCTAATTTGCTTACTTTGTAAATAAATTTAATTCTGTGCAGATCTATGCTAAAAAATAATATTAGGAAGAAATGGAATCGTATTGCGTGAAAGGTTAGATAACATTTTGTACGAAACAATTTGTTGTGCCCCTGTGTGTCGGTGTTGAGTGTGAATGACTGTAGTCGGTCGCCGCGCCGTGCCGTGATGGTCGGTGTTCGGCGGAGAAAATTTTCAACGTGCTTCATATGTTGATACATCAAAGAAACATTTCTGACATGAATTTATTTCTCATGAAAGCCAAATATCACCTCAATGTATTCATTTTCTTATGAATTCACGTAAGGAAATGACAAATGTGTAGCATTATTTACAAAGAAAACAAATTAGGTCTATAAAAAAGTTAAAACTTCACGTCACCGCAACTATCACTGCGAGAATCTACATCGAAAACAAGTTACAACTAACAAAATCCAGGCAAAAATACGAGCAAGATTTGATGGAATGAGTCAAATAGCATTATTTAACTATTGAAAAATATCTTAAAAGGACAGATATACCTACAATTTGCAAAGAAATTACTTACAACTTAACGAATTTCGTACAATTTTTCCGGTGTCGAAGTATCCCCGTGTAGGCCCTCCCGTTGGACACTTCGACACCGCACGTACGGTGTCGAAAAGTCCGGTGTCGAAATGTCCGGGTGTCGAAACGTCTGGCACCCATCAGTATCAGTACTACCATGTGTGGTATTGTAACCAGTCTTATTACAGTTCTGTTACAAAACGTGTGGTTGAAAAACAGCTTCACTGCGGACCAATCCTCTTTCTTAAATCTCACAATTGCTTGCATAGCTCCCCATGCTCATCGGTGAGGGGGACTTCCGCTGCCCCGAAAGACACGGGGACGTACCCGCTACTCACACCCCCAGCTGGCCCTGACTTCACACCTGTCGGTATTCACGCTTTCTAACGTTAGTTCTGCGTCTCGGAGTTCAAATTAACATGTCATTACATACTTCATAATCAAAACTTACCAATTCAATTTGCTTGAAGTGATTAAATTTACTTTAAAAACCCGTGTCCTACTGTCCTTCAATCTCACTTCTTCAAAAACAAGTTCCAACGCTAATACTTCTGTGCAAGTAGTAGATCCGCGCTATCACACAGTAGTGGTCAACTTGTGTTTGTGTACTATTGATTTGTGATCAATGGTGCAGAGCAAGAAACACTTCTTTCGTGATTGCAGCCATTGTACGGATCATTCGATATCGAACGCTTATTTGAATAAGTAGTCCTATTTGTATTCTGTGATATACTGTAAACCCGGGATATAAATAAACATTTCAATCATTAAAGTAGCAAGCCAAGAAATGGCTCTTCGCCGTAGATCAAATACCGCAACGGGCCCTAGGGGCGGATCCACGGGGGAGGGGGAGGACGCCAGAGGGTAACTGTTTTCACAGCAATTGAAATAACCACCTTAAATTATGCATGTGTCAATTTTTAGTAATTTGAGCAGGAAATACTTTTAAAAAAATAAGCAAAGACTTTGCAAATAATCTCATGGGCCTACGTGTAGCAAATTATAAGAGCTTTATTTTGTACTGCATGATGTGGACTTGGAGCTGTCGGTAATACGTGTATAATAAGATCAGTATTGTATAATCGTCACTGACCCGAACATCAGTTTTTTTTTTTTGGGGGGGGGGTGGATGTTTCTAAACATCTTTCTATGCGCTGCAGTAGGTCTACATAACT
>JZLH01S0626242.1:16068-30315 GCA_001188425.1 Eucidaris tribuloides | reverse complement strand
ATGCACAGGATTCCAGGGGGGAAATGTCAGGCTAAATGAGTGTCTTGCGTAGGTCAATAGCTCGTAACACTCATGAGGCATTGGGATACATGTACACTGCAAAAAGAGTGGTGTAGATTTACCACCACATGTGTTAAATCTAACACCGCCCAACTTCAATAGAGGACCACACCGAGAGGTGTAAAAACTACGCTGTGATATACCAGGTATAGAAAGTGGTACTTCTTGATGTTAATTTGGCACTGTAGCTGGTGATATTTAAGGCGCTGCGGTGGTGTTAATTCAATAATGAAACTGCATGGTGTTGATTTGACACCGCTGGTGGCAATTGCAATGGTATAACACCGGCCCGTTATAGTTTCAACACCTGTCGGTGTTGTCCTTTATTGAAGTTGGCGCGGTGTTACTAGAATTTTCCACATTTTTTTCCAACATTAAGCAAGTTTAGCGTGAAGTTCTTATTCTTCTTGTCACAAATAAACATCAACAAGAATTAACAGGAACTAATTAAAAATCAGTTTTAGATTTGGAATGCCACCCATGGGCGTAACTTAGTGTAACACTATAAATGAAAAAAAAAAGGAAATTTAGTTCCAGCTTGGTGTTGCATATTTAACAACCATCTTTTTGCAGTGTACAATATCTACCGAAGATTAAAGTAGTTTGTCGCTTGTGCGTGCCTAAAAATAGCATTTTATACATGTAAATACACTAGTTTGTAGAAGAAAATCCAATCTAAGAAATTTAGCAGTGTTGCTAGATCCGAGCAGAACAAAATCACCAAAAGGCATGTGAAAAATCAAAATTATCACATTTAACCAGAAATCATCAAATTTTGAAAATGACAGAAAGTACTGCAAATTAGTTTCAGCGCGAGCAATTTTCAGGGAATTGATGGATCATATAGGTGTATCTAAAACATGATTGCAAAGATCGTCATTTTTTACCATTAACTTACTATACTTGGTCTTTAAAGATAGATTTCAGGATTTTCAAGTCCGCCATTTCCCTTTATTATCATTACCATATGGTAGTACTTACAAATAGGTGTTGAAAGTTTGAGATCCATACGTCACAAACTTGTCGTTTTATGAGAAAAACTGATAACAATATGCTACCAGAATGTTGTACTTTCCACGAGTTTAAATTTTGCTCAAATTGCAGAACACGGTTATATGTATGTTTGCATAGCGCAGTGATAAAGCGGTGAACACTGTGTGACCTTCGGCTAGCAGTCGTTAGACAATTTTGGAACTAACGGAACGTGATCGTCATCCTGCAGATTTTGAAATTTAACCGTCCAGATTTTCAACAAAACTACGTATTCTACCCAAAGGTTCTATGACAGGTGTAACGAGACCATAGCCAGCCGGTCCTTAAAAGCATGGCGTCTCTTTTGGATGCCTCAAATCAACATTGTGTAAATACACTGGTATGTGGAAGAAAATATCATCCTAAAACATGTAGCAAAGTATAGAAGCCAAAAAAAACTCAGTTTTAGTGGAATTATGGAGACCGTTAGATTCTGATTTGAATTGCCTGACCATTGATCGAACACACAATTAACTGGCAGTTGGTTTGTTTTTTGTTTTTGTTTCAAATTCTAGGTAACTGGTCTTCAGATTTCCAGACATGTCCTTCATAAATAGCCCAAGGTCAAGAGTGACCTTTTGCTGGGCTGAGGGTAGGGTGCAAATAAGATTCCCTCCCTTCAAAACCGTATATCTGTGTTTGCTTCAAAATGCCCGTTAGTCATTGAAACACGTGTTTCAAAACAGGACTTGGAAAAGTTCACCTCACCTTCTGACTTTTTATGGGCACCGTAGGTTGTGGTCTTGGAGTACCTTTCAATATAATAAACCGCTTGGCCAGATTAAGAAAAATGTAATTAGATGACCAATACAACTTGAGAGCGGACGCTCGATTAATGGAATGCAAGTAAGATAATTATGATTATTGATGGGAAACCATCTTTTAGATTAACCGTTGATATAAACAGATTGGAGTGGGATTTTCTGTTTTCGTTCCTTATTGAATTTCTGCAGTTTAACTCTTAACATGCCGTAGTCGCAAATATGTACCACACAATAATGCAATGTCCATAGAGCTGAAATTTCCTGGTACGTTAAGAGTTAAGGCAGATGTTGAGGCTGGATTTGAAATGTCGATGCCCACGACGTCCACTGCCATAACTGCTTCCAAAGTATATAAACACACGTGTTATATATCTTAACGGGCATTTGATATAATTGGGAGAAGTCGAAATGTGTGTGTGTGTGTGTGTGTGTGTGTGTGTGTGTGTGTGTGTGTGTGTGTGTGTGTGTGTGTGTGTGTGTGTGTGTGTGTGTGTGTGTGTGTGTGTGTGTGTGTGTGTGTGTGTGTGTGTGTGTGTGTGTGTGTGTGTGTGTGTGTGTGTGTATGTGTGTGCACTCGTGCACGCATTCAAACCGATGACATACGAATGAAATTTTACTGTACGACCGATGACACACACCTAACCGATGACGTCATCGGTTCCCAGACTTTGGCAGATAGTTCCAAATTACATGCTTTTGCATATAGGGGGTAGGTCATCAGTACACAGGTCTCTGTCATGTCATCGGTTCTACAGTAAAATTCCAAACTGTCATCGGTTCAGTGATGCGTATCCATATGTGTGTGTCATCGCTTGTCGTGTAAAAATTCAGATGGAAAATGGATGTCATCGGTTTGAATGCGTGCACGTGTAATTGTGTGTGTTTGTGTGTGTGTGCGCGCGCGTGCGTGTGGGGCGAGGTGGAAGGGGATGGGTGTTGGTGTAAATGGTATCACGACTAAGGAAAGAAAATGATTCAACATGCGACCACGTTCATAGATCAAAAACACATGTAGTGCGGTAATGGCCCGAATTGTAACTCTTGGATCAGAATTGATTTTGCCATATCGCCCCTGCACCAAAAATTTCTATCAAAAAAAACGTGATTTTGTGTACAATTTCATTACAAATTGTGACAAAAATCATAAATGTTGGAATATTTTTGCTTTTACGTATTCAAATTACTTAATTTTATGGTATTTATGATTTCATTATTGCATTTATGCAATAATGAAATCATAAATACCATTAAGTTTCACCGACAAATTTCATCAAAAAAATCGAAAAAACAAAGAAATACATAAATTGCTAAAACAATAAAATACATAAGAAATTAATTCTAAAATTGCATTTTTTCAAGTACAATTGCTAAGAACACGACAAAGGGTCTGTATACAAAAAAGTATATTTGGAGCTTTATCTAGTGAGTTAGAACAAAAATTATGATTTCACTCATTAATTACCGTAACGCATAATTTAGCACAATTAACTAAAAACAATGTTTACGAAAAAAACTATACAATTTTGCAGATTATACTGTACATGTATTAATCATGATACATGTAGTATGTTTCTTTTTGTTCCGCATGTCATTTGTTATGTTTTTATGTGATGTAATATGATGCAATGTAATGTATAGTACATATAGAGCTTCCAACTTCCAATGCCTTTCAATGCCTTAAAAATCAGTAATTTCGCCATAGTTTGAGTCAAAATCAGTATTTTTAACATAAATGCAGTAGAATTACACAAAACTGATTTGATCAGGGGTACATGTCCCCCCCCTCACGATTTTGAAGGTGGGGACACAATATCAAATCCCCCCACCCACGGATTTAAATGTGTGCATAAGTCTGTGACTGTGGCTTTGGCTAACAATTTGGCAGGTAAACATTTTTTTTTGGTGGGCAAAAACTGGTTTTGGTCATCGTCGGCCCCCTGCTTCCCGCTTGTCAGAAGTTGTTTGGCTGGTAATTTGGCAGGTAAAAAAATTATTTTGGCCGGCAAAAAATGGTTGGTTTTGGTCGTCGTCGGCCCCCTGCCCCCCGCTTGTTAGAAGTTGTTTAGCTAGTCCAAAAAATGGCGGGCAGGTTCCTGCATGTGATGTCCCCCCTACATTTCAAAATAGATTTGCGCCCCTAAGTACATGTATAAGTAAACCAATCCAATTAAGTGTACTCTTATTAACTAAAACGAGTGAAGTAAGTACTCGACAGCAAACAAAAAATTTAGTCAGAAGTTGTTTATTATTGAACAGATGTTGAAACAAAACTTGAATCCCCTAAAAAACACTAAACACGAATCAAAATGAGGCCTTAAAATCCTAGTCAACTTACACATTATGAAAACAAGAGTAACAAATGATATTTTTTTATTATCGCTGATACACATTTTAACCCTTTTAAAAACTTTTTTAAGTACCAAAAAAATAAGAAACATATTAATTTTGGCACCCATTTCTGGAGAGAATCCTTTCAAAAACATTTCAACACGATTACACATTCAACACTTTTATTCCGTAATATGTGTTTAAAGGGGAATGAAACCCAGACATCTAGTTGCATTCTGAGAATACATAACAATAAGAGAAAGAAAATGGTGAGAGTTTGGACAAATTTGACTGAACCGTTCAAGAGTTCTAAATGTTCAAAGTTTACATAATCCTTATGTGTAGAGGATTCTTAAATTGGCAACACTACCACTTTTTGAGATGAAAGTGTGGAGAACTCCCCATTGGTTTTGTACACAAATTTTCACAAATTCATGTTTTTCTGAAATGTTAGTTGGAAAGGTGATCAAATTCTTCCAGAAAACATGTACAAATCATTTTTGCTGGGACATACTTGTACAACAAGCAAGAGGCGATCAGATGTTTCATAAAAAATGAAAATAATTGAACATTTGTGTACAAAGCCAATGGGGAGTTCTCCACAACTTTCAATCTCAAAAAGTGGTAGAGTTTGCAATTTAAGAATCCTTCCATAACACGATTTAAATAAACTTGAACATTCCATAAACTCTTGAAGTCAGGTTCAACCAAATTGCTCAAGCTTCACTGTTGTATTATCTTTTATTGTTCTGTATTCTCTGAGTACAGGAAGATAATGTGGCTTCCATTCTGGCTTTAAGTGATGGTTAAAAAGTATTTTATAATCAAAACGGAAATGCAATATTGGCGACATCAGCCACATAACATTTTACACCATTCTGATTACATGTTAATTATCACATAAATCATAATTTCGATCCGTCGTATCATTAATACCTTTACACAAGCATAAGAATAATGACAATACGTGTACATATTATACATCTCGGAATAATGCACGGAATCAAAGACATCAAAGTAATTACACTCAAGTATCCACGCGTCCGGCGTTGTTGGTGGTAACAAATTGTATCTTGGAACCTGTAACGGTGCATTCAAAAATTGTACGTCACCAGAGAAAAATAAAATTCACGCCCTGGGCGATTCATTTGGCTAAAAGATATAATGGAAAATGGCCCAAGTGTAATGTATTAATAAAAAGTTCATTTCATTCTGATAATTTCGAAAATCAACGTACATTGTGTCGTGTCTCTATTTCACACCCAAGTCAATATTTATTCAGTATATCCAGATTTCCAGTTTGACACTGAAGTGTTTCATGTTAACTACAACGTCTAACGATTAAGGGAATTAAGCTCCAAAAAAAAAGAGAAAAAAGAGCAGCTTGAGATGTGTTCGTAGTTTAACAAGATCAAAGTCAAAATCAATGCATGTATGGCGCCTATAAACTCTTATTGTATGAACAAATTTGAAAACTCCAAACGTAACATTGTGAATAACCTCATTCACGTAAAGGGTTGTACAATCTGATTTACTATTTAGACAAAAAAGAGCTGGATATCTGTCGCACTGTAAAATATGAAGGCGAACAGCATAACATCATACACAAAAACTGTTTTTTTTATTTTCGACCTTATTTTCTACCTTCCCCTTGCCAAAAGTATTGCAATATTCACTATAAGCGATTGAATTTTATTTTCGGTTGATGTTTGAAGCTCTTGTCCAAGCAAGGAGCTTCAACACAAAGCTCCTTGAGTTGATTTTGTTCCTTTCCCTCTCCACAGCAGAGAGATTATCCAAATGCATGCGCATCCACGGGCAAAGGGCTGGAAAGAACAAAAACTTTTTCCTCCAATAGGGTTGGGTAACTTGGGTTGTTTAAATTTACCGTAGCATTGGCTTCATATTTCCCTTGAAATGGTTTTGATACAGGTTCTGAAGACTTGCAACAACAAAAAAATGCCCAATATGTTACTAGAAGCGGTCTCAGAAAAGAAGACCACACCAGCGAAGAAACGAGCGCCTCCATAGGACATGGTAAGGAGGATACCCATATTTAGCACAGACAATTGTTGAAAGTTATAATTTCTTATCTTCTCAGTTCTAAAAGGCGTTAGTATTGCAAACATCTAAAATTTACTGTAATGTGACTTTCTTTACATTGGATATAATGATTGTGGAGCGAAGGCTTGCCCGTCATTTAATTAGTAGTCGTATATCCTCCGTAATACTGGTCTTATGAAGATATAGAGGCGCTTTCTTCGCTTCGCTGGGGTGGGTCTTCTTTCTGATGCCGCAATCTGATACATATTGGCATTTCGTTTTTGTTTTGGAAGTCTTTTCCAAAACACGTCAAACAATTCACGGTAAAATGAAAACCGAATTACGATGCTATTAAACACTCCAACCTAAAGGGAGTAAAAAAATGTTAAATTTTGTGTTCCAGCGCCCTCTGTACGTGGTGCGCCTGCATTGGCTAAATTCTCCGCCTTGGAAAAAAGGAGAAGGAATATTCATTTACTCTATCAACATAATTTGTTATTTTGCCATGATAAACTTAGTACGAAATCATTATAGGAAACCCCTACAACTCAAAATCCTGCGTTATAGTTATGATTGCAATACTTGGCAAGAGAGAGTAGTTGCATGTGTTACAGCCTACAGAACACTTTCAAAGGAAAGGGCCAATTAGTGACATTACTTGTCGATATTTTAACTTGCTGTAAACAGTTCTAAAATGGATAGACCAAACCTTGTCCCGTCAGTTTTCAAAATGTAATTGTAATAGATGCGCGTGTGTAACTTTATTGGGGATTGTTGAACAATCACGCCAACGTCTACTTTAAAATCACAATCATTTTTGTTCGCATTTTATAGTCCTAGGCCGTCATCTGTAATGATGGCAAATAGATATGTAATAACGATATTTACAAACGAAAACACCGCCGATGCGAGGGATACATTTAATTATGTATACATATTTTTAAAGCAACTTATCTATTCTTTGGGTTTTTTTTTTTGCTAGTTTAAAAACGAGTTTTCTGTGTGAATAAGGACAGGAAAAAATGTTTTCCGGGGCTACTTTTTCCTGTTTGCAGTGCATTCCAGATACTCTTTTTATTGAACCTATGGCAATTTGCGGGGCTCTTTCGCAAATTTCGGGAGCTTTTTGTTGTCATTTCGGGGGCAAAGTCGCCCGCGCCCACGTTTATTTTTTTGCATTGAAAAAGGATACATCAATAACCCTAACACTTTCCCTTGACCCAAACATATCTTCTGCGCTCATAAAACTATTAGAGATCTCTACGATAGCACGTAAGCTGCCATCGTGGCATCCAGCGTGCACTGGAAAAGTGTGTAAGCAATTAAACATTAGAAAGTGAAAACAACATAAGTGTTTATTAGCTCTCTATCGGTTGCACAATCATCCATCCCAAATCTTAAAACCCTATTTCATTATATACAGAATGCTTATTATTTTTTTCAACAACTTCAAAAAAACACTGCGTTTGATAATAAGTTATAGTTGATATAAACATCTTTATTTACAACGTCTTTGGTAACCATAAACGAGTCGTATTGTTTTTGTTCGTGTTATCTGAAATGACCTCTAATGAAGGGTACAGATGAACGTAATGAGAGTATCAGCGATAAAACGTGGAGGAGGGCATTGCTGAGTGACGCAACCACGAGTTGGCACTATTCCCGACTTTCTGTTGCCGATTTGAATGAAGTTCGATTCTGTTTCTGGCGTCCGTAGGTGGCGGTGTTATTCAATTGTCCGCATGGTTTCTGTGAATAAATTAGAGATAGATAATGTGGGTTATTGTATTGGTGTGAAAACATTCATTTCATTACAATAACTCTATACAATGCAGAAAGGCAGCCCGGGGCGGGGGGGGGGGGGGAGGGGGGGGGAGGGGGGGGCACTGTCATTACAAGGTGCACGCCATGCGCGTGGATTAAACGCGTAAAAGGGGGTTGTTTTTACGTTCGGGCAAATTTTGTAGGCGCGCCAGTGAAAGGGTATCAAAATCGCCAAAACAGAAAAAGGAGTAATAACATAACAGCAAGGTGACTTAAAAGCGTGTCATTTTTCAGACTTGAATACTTGTTTACGGTATTCTGAGATACGAATGATAATTACTTGTTTAGGGTCATTTTGAAACGTCCATAAACGCGCATGCGGTGTAGCACCTTGTAATGACAGTACGGGGGGGGGAAGCAGCTTCAAACTTTCTGGCAGTGGTTTTACTTGTTTCCTAAGAGTAGACAGTGCGTCCAGTGCCGGGGGGCCAGTCAAATTTATTGGCTGTACACAGCCCATGCGTGACCAAAAACGCTTGAAAGGGGTGTTTTTTTCAGTTTAGCCGCGGCCGCGCGTGCACAATCGTTAAGGGTATCAAAAACACCCGGCCAGAATTTCCAAAAAAAGGGTGGTTTGAAAAGACGGTCAAACGTATTAGGGTATGTTTCTTTCTCAAAGCTTTTTTTTTTTAAAGACTGGCCAAACGTGTTTAGGGTATGTTTTTCCCCCAATTTTAAGCTTATTGTTAGCAAGTAGACATAACTTGTTTAGGTCATATTCTGGCGACAACTTGTTTAGGGGCCAAAATGTGTAAATGAAGACCGCGAAAAAAACTGTTTAGGGGCGGTGATTTTGCACATCAGAGAAAAACTTGTTTAGGGGGTGTCTGGAAATAATTTGGTCCACCGCATGTGTACAAGCATTATATTGACTGGCCCCCCGGGGTCCAGTGAAAATCACAGTTCTTAGCAACTCAGTATAAAGTGAACGACAACTCTGAATGTAACAATACCAATTTAAAACCCCTCTTTTTCAACTTTAAATTTCATACTTTCATTCTTGTAAACATTTGCAATCTTCCCTAAGGCATAAATCGTCAAGCTTCATCAATGGATTGTTTAATTCCAAGGGAAGAATTAGTTTTCATGAGATGAAAAGACGCCCACTTATTCTTCACACCAAAAGCGGGCCTTCAGAGATAGAACCCTTGAAAGATATATGTTTAAATAGATTCCTTAGATTTTATATGAGGCATGGAACGTCCCTGTATCTCGCTGCCGATAATACGCGTTCGGCAGTAAGAATGCTTAAGATATGTTTCCCGACAAGTACGCCCAATTGAAGCCTTCGTTAAGAATCTATTTTCGTACACGCTGGAAAAATACCGAATTATTTCTACAGGTATGTATTTGTTTATTCATGTATTTATTAAGTTAATCATTCGCTTTATTCGTTCTTTCTTCTTTCATTTCTTCGCTTTCTTTATTTATATATTTTATTTAATTCATTCATTTATTCGGTTTCTTTATTTTATTATTTATTTATTTGATTATTCATTTATTCATATCATTCATTTATTCGTTTTCTTTCATGTCTTTCATCCTTTTTCTCTTATTCATACTTATTTATTTGTCCTCTTCATTTATCTATGACCCATTTATGTATTATGTATTATTTATTGATGTATGTATTTTATCATTATTTATCTATTCAATTAGTAATTTATTCATTTACTCATTTATACGTTTCATATCTTTATTTTTATCATGTTAGTATTTATTATTCAATTATTCATTATTTCATTCATTTATTCATATCCTTTCTTCCATGTCCTTTCTTGCTTTTAATTATTCATTTATTATTTATTTATTTATTATTTATTTATTCATTTATTTATTCATTTATTTATTTATTCATTCATTTATTCTTACCGCATCCTTTCAGTGTGTGTGGCTGGCACTCCAGCACCCCGGCAATACAGAAGCAGCTGTTGCAGTTTCAAATAACCACTCGCCGTGCGTACCCGCCGCAGCTGCTGTTGTAGGCGTAGATCTCGCAGTAACGCCCCATGAACTTCGGCGAAGCAGTAACAGAAGCTACCGAGCAGACGGATGCCTCCATTCCGACACGGTGGTAAGTGGACGTCGTGGCGCTGTAGGAGTTTTAAATTGTGATAGACAAAAAGACAAATTAAACATTACCGAGCTCAATAACAAAACATCAAACTTTGGTGCTGAGCTACATAGTTGTACTTAAATGGACAAATACAACATAGTACGGCAAGTAGTATACAAAAGTTTGAAAAGTTATCCTGCCGCGTTGGGCAAGATAGCAGAAATAAACATCATCCGCCGTTGGAATTACACTGAGGAGGAGTAAAATACGCCCAGATCTACACACGGTAATCCGTGGGAGGAAATGGGCAAGGTGCATGCCGTAAGAGTACTAGGATCGCAGTAACAGAAGATTTATTAAATAATCTTTGGAAAATGCAATTTTTTCATGGGCTTCATTTGACAGCCAAAAGACACTCAGAGCATGAAGGATTATATAGCTCAATTTTGTTTTTAACTGTGTCTGTGCCATTGTTATCCTTTCCCTTTAGTGAATTCTGTTAGCTTAAAGGCACTGTATAACCGGTTTCCAATTTAAAATACTGAGCTGCAATTGATTCCCCATGCACCGTGTCCTGACATGGTCTAAAATGAAGCCTTAAAAAATTGCAGTTAAAACCGAAAAATCATTGAGAGACCATTCCTAGCTTTTCCCCATAGACTGCTGTGTTGGCAGAATTTCCTATCCCCGATAGGAAATTAATGTGCCAATTTGACTCTGCACATATTGTACTAATGACAGGCATAACTGTCCAAACTTTTGTGTTCTAAGGTGTTTTGTCCATCCAAAACCTACCAGATACGTCAGAAAGCAAGGTTTTGACGCAATTTTTTAATAAGGCTTCCACACTGTTATATAGTGTTCTTAAGTGGTGGTATTTCAACTTCCCTCGTCTTCAGTTTCTTCTTCAATTATCGATCACTATATGAAGTATTCAGGTACAAATTAAACACACTCACACACCACCACACACCCACCAACACAACCACACACCACACACAACACTACCACACAGTCCGACACAATCACACACAACAACACACAACACACACACACACAACACACACACAACCCCACCTACACACGTGTAACAACACACACCACACACACACACACACACACACCATCACTCACAACACACCACACTCCACACACACACACAGCACACACACACACCACACACACACACAACACACACACACACGACAACACACACAGCACACACGTTTTACTTTAACAATGTTTCCATTCTAAAAAAAAAAGTGTGGTGAGCTAACATACATAATCATGCATCCATTAAGTTTACAGGCACAAAACCCTTGTCCGTCGTACTTCGCAAATCAGGGACTTGACAATCTAGAATTTCCAAAATGTGGTTATTTAGTGTCAAATGGTACGAAAATGAACACATTCTTTCGAACATTAGTTTCTGATTCATTGCCTCATTCTCAACCATCGTGAGTTGAGTAGACAGTAAAGAGATTTTTTAAGTACATGTAAACATCGTTGTTCTTTCAGCGTTGTGTGATAGTTAGATTTCATCTTTGTTACCCATATTTTTTCCGCGACGTCCTATGTAGGTAATTTAAAGTAAGTGGAACTCATTTCAACCTCCCATAGCAACAGTAAAACATTATTCATTCCTTAGGCTATGTATAAAGGACTTGCCATGAAAATCTGAAGATAAGAAATACATTTCATAGATTTCGGAAAATGAGTAAAAAATATTATGTTATAGTAAGTCATAGACATATACCGTTTCAAAGTTCATCTTCAGACCTATTACAGCACTTTATGGTAACAGACGGGTTGAGAGTTTGACCTACTTCTGTGCTGGCATGTGTCAGGCACAAGAACGGAGATGCAAGTCATTTACGTATCGTACAGAATCTATTGCACTACGTAGCGTACAAATATATTGCACTTAAACCTCTCAGTGGACTGTCCATTGAGGTAAAAAGGACTAGGCAATGATTGTCCAAAATAGACTAGCAAGTATTAGCTATAGGGCAATTCCATAAAATAACACTTTGTACGTCTGAACCGCCTATTTTTTCTCCTTATCTTTAATGGCTTCTCACTTCCACAATCTGCTCAAGGCCATGATAATTTAAGAGCGACTATACCCTTTAAGAACAAGAAATCAAAGAATAACTTCCGGAAGGTCCACAAATATAGGGGTCGGACGTACATATTTTATGGAATTGCCTTATAGAATTTTTGTCACTAAGAGACAAAAAATCAAATCAACTCTAACGTTTACTATACATGTAGTTCCACTAAAACCTGCCTTTCCAACTCCTATACTTTGCTTGAGAGCCTTTAAGGTTCTCAAAAGCTTCTTCTAATATACCGAGTGATTTTTGCACAATGTTAAATTTTTATGGCAGTGCTAAACATGCAGTGAATCCTTTTCACGCAGTCCCAGTAAATTTCATGACTAAAATAAATGCTTTTTGCGTTCCCAAATTCTGTCGCTACTAAATCTTGTAATAAGTTTAAAAGTACAACAGAACGTGGTTACTGAGGCCAAAACGGAACATGCACGTTATAAAGAGGCAAAAATCCATACAAACCCCCACCCGAGAACCAGTGTTTATGTGACAAAAATACACCAGGGTAGCCAAGCATGTTCAGGACTAATGTTCCCCTTTCATGGATTTCAATGCCAGTCAATGATTCACGAAACCAATCTAACCATTCTAAACAATAAGCTGCGTAAGTCCGCGTCCCGTTTGTGCTCGAAATGTTTATCGTCCAATAGTAGATCCACACCCTTTCACACACTAATACCACGACACAATGCGACATCTCAAACGACTTGAACAACGATATTGTTCCGAACAGCGGTCTTGTTTTCGAATAATACTGGCTTAACCAAAACAGTCACTGAGGCACACTTTCTAAAAAGCGCCCAATCTGGGCAAATGCTTATAAATCATCAGCTCGCCCATGAGTCATTGCGTATAAACTTAAATACATGTATGTACCATTCTATCTGTCCGTGCAGTGTGTGAGGAAGCAGAAGTTTCATTCCCGTCAGTTTGCATTCTTGAACGGATGTTTGCACACCAACTTGTTATATACTATTCGACAAAGTGAAAAATTATCATACAGTTCTCGGCATGAATTTAAGTTCATGAATAAAGTTAAAATATATTGAGACGAGTGATGATTCCAATTATGAAGACGTGCACCAGCTTTGTAAACATTGCTAATGAGTTCAAAAACAAATAAAGAAACTGTTAATAACATTATTAATGTCAAACATGTTATACTGTACTTTGTAGACGGTAAAAAAAGAGAAGAAGAAGAAAATGAAAAGAAGAAGAAGAAAAAAAAAGAAGAAGAAGAAGAATGAAGAAGAAGAAGAAAGAAGAAGAAAAAGAAGAGAAGAAGAAGAAGAGAAGAAGAAGAAAGAAGAAGAAAAGAAAAAGAAGAAGAAGAAGAAGAACGAAGAAGAAGAAGCTATAGCAGTATGGGATGAAAAGGAGGAAAAGGGAATACAAGAGAGAATTTCAATGCAAATAATTGTGATGAATTAATGGCGGGCGGAAAGTAGATGCATTTACGTGGCCTTTGTGTCGTGAAAATACATCTACATCATGATCGCCTTGAGATACCAACGTGACCCCAATTGACCGCCGGAAATTTTGTGGCATACCTCCCTACTCAAAAGTATTGAATATACAGCTATATCCGCAATGCATTTTGAGTTGAAGGGGGTCTTTCTCTAATGATATCCAATGAAGTTTTATTAAAGGAAAATAAGCAAGATTATTGGAAAAGATATACAATGAATATTCTTTCTCGCTTTTGATGGCTTGGAAAAACTTCCAACACAAAAATGCCAAATGTGTTCCTCTGAGGCGGTCTCAGAAAAAGAAGCATACCCCGCGAAGACGAAAGTGCCTCCTATCTCAATAAACAGTAAGTCAAGGAGAATACGCCCCATATTTTCAGAAAGGACGCTCTCAAGTTTATATTTCTATTCTTTCTCAAATTCTAAGGCAGTTTAAATTGCAAATTTAACTGCATGCGACTTTTCAGTACATTTAGATTATATGATGTGAAGAGAAGGCCATACATCTTAAATTAGTAGCCTTATCCTCTTACTACTGTCTTATGAAGATAGGAGGC
>JZLH01S0626242.1:0-15096 GCA_001188425.1 Eucidaris tribuloides | reverse complement strand
ATATGTGGGCTTCATTCTGCTTTAAGTGATGGTTAAAAAGTATTTTTAACAAAACGGAATGCAATATTGCGATCAAGGCCACAACAGTTTTACACCATTCTGATTATCATGTTAATTATCATAAATCGATAATTTCGATCCTTCGTATCATTATACCTTTACAAAAGGCAATAAGAATAATGATACAGTGTACATATATACATCTCGGAATAATGCACGGAATAAAGACAATCAAAGTATTACACTCAGTATCCACGCGTCGGCGTTGTTGGTGGTACAAAATTTGTATCTTGGAATGTAACGGGTGCATTCAAAAATTGTACGTCACCAGAGAAAAATAAAATTCACCCCTTGGGCGATTCATTTGGCTAAAAGATATAATGGAAATGCCCAAGTGTAATGTATTAATAAAAGAGTTCATTTCATTCTGAATAATTTCGAAAATCACTAAATTGTGTCGTGTCTCTTATTTCACACCCAAGTCAATATTTTATTCAGTATATCCAGATTTCCAGTTTGACACTGACAGTGTTTCATGTTAACTACAACGTTAACGATTAAGGGAGATTAAGCTCCAAAAAAAAGAGAAAAAAGAGCAGCTTGAGATGTGTTCGTAGTTTAACAAGATCAAAGTCAAACAATGCATGATGGCGCCTATAAACTCTTATTGTATGAAGCAAATTGAAACTCCAAACGTACATTGTGAATACCTCATTCACGTAAAAGGGTTGTACCAATCTGATTACTATTTAGACAAAAAGAGCTGGATATCTGCTCGCACTGTAACAATATGAAGCGAACAGGCATACATCATACACAAAAACTGTTTTGTATTTTTACACCTTATTTTTCTACCCTCCCTTGCCAAAAGTATTGCAATATTCACTATAACGCATGAATTTATTTTCGGTTGTGTTTGAAGCTCCTTGGTCCAAGCAAGGAGCTTCAAACACAAGCTCCTTGAGTTGATTTTGTTCCTTTTCCTCTCCAAAGCAGAGAGATTATCCAATGCAGGCGCATCCACGGCAGAAGGGCTGGAAGACAAAAACCTTTTTTTCCTCCAATAGGGTTGGGTAACTTGGGTTGTTTAATTTACCTTAGCATTTGGCTTCATATTTCCCGTGAAATGGTTTTGATACAGGTTCTGAAAGACTTCCAACAAACAAAAAATGCCAATATGTTACTCACAAGCGGTCTCAGAAAGAAGACCACACCCAGCGAAGAAACGAGCGCCTCCTATAGGACAGTGGTAAGGAGGATACACCCTATATTTTAGACAGGACAATTGTTGAAGTTATAATTTCTTATTCTTTCTCAGTTCTAAAGGCGGTTTAGTATTGCAAACATCCTAAAATTTACTGTAATGTGACTTTTCTTTACATTGGATATAATGATGTGGAGCGAAGGCTGCCGTCTTTAATTAGTAGTCGTATATCCTCCGTAATACTGTCTTATGAAGATATAGGAGGCGCTTTCTTCTTCGCTGGGTGTGGTCTTCTTTCTGATGCCGCATCTGAGTAACATATTGGCATTTCGTTTTTGTTTTGGAAGTCTTTCCAAACACTCAAAACCATTTCACGGTAAATATGAAACCGAATTACGATGCTATTAAACACTCCAACCCTAAAGGGAGTAAAAAAAAATGTTAAATTTTGTGTTCCAGCCCCTCTGTCGTGGGTGCGCCTGCATTGGCTAATCTCTCCGCCTTGGGAAAAAAGGAGAAGGAATATTCATTTACTCTATTTCAAATAATTTGTTATTTTCCATTGATAACTTTAGTACGACATCATTATAGGAAGACCCCTACAACTCAAAATTCATGCGTTATAGTGTATGTTGCAATACTTTTGGCAAGAGAGAGTAGTGCATGTGTTACAGCCTACAGAACACTTTCAAAGAAAGGGCCAATTAGTGACAATTACTTGTAGATATTTTAACTTCTGTTAAACAAGTTCTAAAATGTGAATAGACCAAACCTTTGTCCCCAGTTTTCAAATGTAATTGTAGATGCGTGTGTAACTTATTGGGGATTGTTTGAACAATCACGCCAACGTCTACTTTAAATCAATCATTTTTGTTCGCTTTTATAGTCCTAGGCCTGTCATCTGTAATGATGGCAAATAGATATGTAATAACGAATATTTACAAACGAAAACACCCCGATGCGAGGGATAATTAATTATGTATACATATTTTTAAGCAACTTATCTATTTCTTGGGGTTTTTTTTTTTGCTAGTTTAAAACGAGTTTTCTGTGGTGAAAAGGACAGGAAAAAATGTCTTTTCGGGGGCTACTTTTTCCTGTTTCAGTGCATTCCAGATACTCTTTTTTATTGAAACCTATGGCAATTTGCGGGGGCTCTTTCGCAAATTTCGGGAGCTTTTTGTTTTGTCATTTCGGGGGCAAAGTCGCCCCGCGCCCACGTTTATTTTTTCATTGGAAAAGGATCATCAATAAGCCCTAACACTTTCCCTTGACCCAAACATATCTTCTGACGCTCATAAAACTATTAGAGATCTCTACGATAGCACGTAAGCTGCCATCGTGCATCCAGCGTGCACTGGAAAAGTGTGTAAGAATTAAACATTAGAAAGTGAAAACACATTAATGTGTTTATTAGCTCTCTATCGGTTGCACAATATCCATCCAAATCTTAAAACCCTATTTCATTATAACAGAATCTTATTATTTTTTTCAACAACTTCAAAAAAACACTGCTTTGATAAGTTATAGTTGATATAAACATCTTATATTTACAAACGTCTTTGGTAACCTAAAGAGTCGCTATTGTTTTTGTTCGTGTTATCTGAAATGACCTCTATGAAGCAGATGACGTAATGAGAGTATCAGCGATTAAAACGTGGAGGAGGGCATTGCTGAGTGACGCAACCACGAGTTGGCACTATTCCGACTTTCTGTTGCCGATTGAATGAAGTTCGATTCTGTTTCTGGCGTCGTAGGTGGCGGTGTTATTCAATTGTCCCATGGTTTCTGTGAATAAAATTAGAGATAGAAATGTGGGTTATTGTATTGTGTATTGGTGGTGAAAACATTCATTTCATTACAAATAACTCTATACAAGGCAGAAAGCAGCCCGGGGGGGGGGGGAGGGGCACTGTCATTACAAGGTGCACGCCATGCGCGTGTGATTAAACGCGTAAAGGGGGTTGTTTTTTACGTTCGGGCAAATTTTGTAGGCGCGTCCAGTGAAAAGGGTATCAAAATCGCCAAAATCAGAAAAAAGGAGTATACATTTAACAGAAGGTTGACTTAAAAGCGTGTCTTTTCAGACTTGAATACTTGTTTACGGTATTCTGAGATCGAATGATAATTACTTGTTTAGGGTCCATTTTGAAAGTCCATAAACGCGCATGGTGTACACCTTGTAATGACAGTACGGGGGGGGGGGAAGCAGCTTCAAACTTCTGGCAGTGGTTTTACTTTGTTTTCCTAAGAGTAGACAGTGCGTCCAGTGCCCGGGGGGCCAGTCAAATTTATTGCTGTACACATGCGTGACCAAAAAAACGCGTTTAAAGGGGTGTTTTTTCAGTTTTAGCCGCGGGCCGCGCGTGCACTCGTTAAGGGTATCAAAAACACAGATTTTCCAAAAAAAGGGTGGTTTTGAAAGACTGGTCAAACGTATTAGGGTATGTTTCTTTCTTCAAAGCTTTTTTTTTAAAGACTGGCCAAACGTGTTTAGGGTATGTTTTTCCCCCAATTTAAGCTTATTGTTAGCAAGTAGACATAACTTGTTTAGGGGTCATATTCTGGCGACAACTTGTTTAGGGGCCAAAATGTGTAAATGAAGACCGCGAAAAAACTTGTTTAGGGGGTGATTTTGCACACAGAGAAAAACTTGTTTAGGGGGTGTCTGGAAATAATTTGGTCACGCATGTGTACAGCATTATATTTGACTGGCCCCCCCGGGGTCCAGTGAAATCACAGTTCTTAGCAACTCAGTATAAAGTGAACGACAGACTCTGAATGTAACAATAAATTTAAAACCCCTCTTTTTCACTTTAAATTTCATACTTTCATTCTTGGTAAACATTTTGCAATCTTCCCTCTTAAGGCATAATCGTCAAGCTTCATCAATGTGATTGTTTAATTTCAAGGGGAAGAATATTTTCATGAGATGAAAGACGCCACTATTCGTTTCACACAAAAGGTGCCTTTCAGAGATAGAACCCTTGAAAGATATATTGTTTAGAATAGATTCCTTAGATTTTATATGAGCAATGGACGGTCCCTGTTCACTTCTCGCTGCCGATAATACGCGTTCGGCAGTAAAATCTTAAGATATGTTTTCCCGACAAGTACGCCCATTGAGCCTTCGTTAAGAATCTATTTTCGTTAACGTTGGAAAAATACCGAATTATTTCTTACAGGTATGTATTGTTTATTCATGTATTTATTAAGTTAATCATTCGTTTATTCGTTTCTTTCTTTCTTTCATTTCTTCCTTTCTTTTATTTATATATTTTATTTAATTCATTCATTTATTCGTTTCTTTATTTTATTTATTTATTTATTTGATTATTCATTTATTCATTCATTCATTTATTCGTTTCTTTCATGTCTTTCATCCTTTTTTTCTCTTATTCATTTACTTATTTATTTGTCTCTTCATTTATCTATGTACCCATTTATGTATTTATGTATGTATTTATTGATGTATGTATTTATCATGTATTTATCTATTCAATTAGTAATTTATTCATTTACTCATTTATACGTTTCATTCTTTTATTTTATTCATTTATGTATTTATTTATTCAATTATTCATTTATTCATTCATTTATTCATTCCTTTCTTCCATGTCTTTCTTGCTTTTAATTATTCATTTATTTATTTATTTATTTATTTATTTATTTATTCATTTATTTATTCATTTATTTATTTATTCATTCATTTATTCTTACCGCATCCTTTCAGTGTGTGTGGCTGGCACTCCAGCACCCCGGCAATACAGAAGCAGCTGTTGCAGTTCAAATAAACCCACTCGCCGTGCGGTACCCGCCCGCAGCTGCTGTTGTAGCGGTAGATCTCGCAGTAACGCCCCATGAACTTCGGCGAGCAGTAACAGAAGCTACCGAGCAGACGGATGCCTCCATTCCGACACGGTGGTAGTGGACGTCGTGGCGCTGTAGGAGTTTTAAATTGTGATAGACAAAAAGACAAATTAACATTACCGAGCTTCAATTAAAACAAACAGTCAAACTTTGGTGTCTGAGCTACATAGTTGTACTTAAATGGACAAATACACATAGTAGGCTAAGTAGTATACAAAAGTTTGAAAAGTTATGCTGCCGCGTTGGCAAGATAGGCAGAAATAAACATCACCCTTGGAATTACCACTGAGGAGGAGTAAAAATAGCCCAGATCTACACACGGTAATCCGTGGGAGGAAATGGGCAAGGTGCATCCGGTAAGAGTACTAGGATCGAGTACGAGGATTTTCATTAAATAATCATTTTGAAAAGCAATTTTTTTTCAGGGCTTCATTTTGACACCAAAGACACTTAGAGCATGAAGGATTATATAGCTCAATTTTGTTTTTAACTGTGTCTGTGCCATTGTTATCCTGTTCCCTTTAGTGAATTCTTAGCTTAAAGGCACTGTATAACCGTGTTTCCAATTTAAAATATCTGAGCTGCATGATTCCCCATGCTACCAGTGTCTCTGACATGGTCTAAAAATGAAGCCCTTAAAAAATTGCAGTTTAAAACGAAAAATCATTGAGAGACCATTCCAGCTTTTCCCCATAGACTGCTGTGTTGCAGAATTTCCTATCGCCCGATAGGAAATTAATGTGCCAATTTGAATCTGCACATATTGTACTAATGACAGCATAACTGTCCAAACTTTTGTGTTCTAAGGTGTTTGTCCATCCAAACACTACCAGATACGTCAGAAAGCAAGGTTTGACCATTTTTTAAATAAGGCTTCCACACTGTTATATAGTGTCTTTAAGTGGTGGTATTTCAATCTTCCCTCGTCTTCAGTTTCTTCTTTCAATTATCGATCACTATAGAAAGTATTCAGGTACAAATTAAACACACACACACACACACACACACACACACACACACACACACACACACACACACACACACACACACACACACACACACACACACACACACACACACACACACACACACACACACACACACACACACACACACACACACACACACACACACACACACACACACACACACACACACACACACACACACACACACACACACACACACACACACACACACACACACACACACACACACACACACACACACACACACGTTTAACTTTAACAATGTTTCCAATTCTAAAAAAAATGTGAGCTACATACATAATCATCATCCATTAGTTTACAGGCACAAACCCTTGTCCGTCGTACTTCGCAAATCAGGGACTGAACAATCTAGAATTTCCAAAATGTGGTATTTTAGTGTCAATATGGTACAGAAAATGAACACATTCATTTCGACATTAGTTTCTGATTTCATTGCCTCATCTCAACAATCGTGAGTTGAGTAGACAGTAAAGAGATATTTAAGTACATGTAAACATCGTTGTTCTTTCAGCGTTGTGTGATAGTTTAGATTTCATCTTTGTTACCATATTTTTCCCGACGTCCTATGTAGGTAATTAAAGGTAGGGAATCTCATTTGCAACCCTCCCATAGCACAGTAAAACATTATTCATGTCCTTAGGCTATGTATAAAGGACTTGCCAGTGAAATCTGAAGATAAGAAATACATTTCATAGATTTCGGAAAATGAGTAAAAAAATATAGTTATAGTAATGTCATAGACATACCGTTTCAAGTTTCACTTCAGACCTATTACAGCACTTATGTAACAGACGGTTGAGAGTTGACCTACTTCTGTGCTGGCATGTGTCAGGCACAAAAGGAATGCAAGGTCATTTACGTACGTACAAATCTATTGCACTACGTACGTACAAATATATTGCACTTAACTCTCAGTGGTACTGTCCATTGAGGTAAAAAGAGACTAGCATGATTGTCCAAAATAGACTACAGTATTACTATAGGGCAATTCCATAAAATAATCAACTTTTGTACGTCTGAACCCCTATTTTTCTCCTTTCTTTAATGCTTCACTTCCACAATCTGCTCAAGCCATGATAATTTAAGAGCACTATAACCCTTTAAGAACAAGAAATCAAAGAAATAACTTCCGGAAGGTCCCACAAATATAGGGGGTCGGACGTACATATTTTATGGAATTGCCCTATTAGAATTTTTGTCACTAGAGACAAAAAAATCAAATCAAATCTAACGTTTACTATACATGTAGTTCCACTAAACCTGCCTTTCCAACTCCTATACTTTGCTTAAGCCTTTAAGGTTCTCAAAAAGCATTTCCTTCTAATATACCAGTGTATTTGCACAATGTTAAATTTTATGGCAGTGCAAATCAGTAGAATCCTTTTCAGCAGTCCCAGTAATTTCATGACTAAAATAAATGCTTTTTGCGTTCTCCAAATTCTGTCGCTACCTAAATCTTGTATAAGTTTAAAGTTACAACAGAACGTGGTTACTGAGCCAAAAGCGAACATGCACGTTATAAGAGGCAAAAATCCATACAAACCCACCACCCGAGAACCAGTGTTTATGGTGACAAAAATACACCAGGGGTAGCCAAGCATGTTTCAGGACTAATGTTCCCCTTTCATGGATTTCATGCCATTCAAGTGATTCAGCGAAACCAATCTAACCATTCTAAACCTAAGCTCGTAAGTCCGCGTCCCGTTGTGCTCGAAATGTTTATCGTCCAATATGTAGATCCACCCCTTTCACCACTAATACCACGACACAATGCGACATCTTCAGAACGAACTTGAACAACGATATTGTTCCGAACAGCGGTCTTGTTTTCGAATAATACTGGGCTTAACAAAACAGTCACGCAGGCACACTTTCTAAAAGCGCCCAACTGCAAATGCTTATAAATCATCAGCTCGCCCATGTCATTGCGTATAAACTTAAATACATGTATGTACATTCTATCTGTCCGTGCAGTGTGTGAGGGAACAGAAGTTTCATTACGTCAGTTACATGTCTTGAACTGGATGTTTGCACCCAACTTGTTGATATACTATTCGACCAAAGTGAAAAATTACATACAGTTCTCGGCATTGAATTTAAGTTCATGAAAAAGTTAAAATATATTGAGACTCGAGTGATGATTAATATGAGACGTGCACCTAGCTTTGAAACATTGCTAATGAGTTCAAAAACAAAATAAAAGAAACTGTTAATACATTATTATGTCAAAATGTTTATACTGTCTTATGTGAGACGGTAAAAAAAGGAGAAGAAGAAGAAAATGAAAAGAAGAAGAAGAAAGAAAAAGAAGAAGAAGAAGAAGAAGAAGAAGAAGAAGAAGAAGAAGAAGAAGAAGAAGAAGAAGAAGAAAGAAGAGAAGAAGAAGAAGAAGAAGAAGAAAGAAGAAGAAGAAGAAGAAGAAGAAAGAAGCTATAGCAGTATAGGGATGAATAAGGAGGGAAGAAGGGGATAAAGAGGAATTTCATGGACAATAATGTGTGATGAATTAATGGCGGCGGAAAGTACAAGCAATTTACGTGCATTTGTGTCGTGAAAATAATCTACATCATGACGCCTTGAGATACCAACGTGAGCCCAATTGATCGCCGAAATTTTTGTGGCGATACCCTCCCTACTCAAAAGTATTGGAATATACACTATATCGCATGCATTTTGAGTTGAAGGGGTCTTTCTCTAATGATATCCCAATGAAGTTTATTAAAGGAAAATAACAGATTATTGGAAAAGATATCAATGAATATTCTTTCTCCTTTTGATGGCTTGGAAAAACTTCCAACAAACAAAAAATGCCAATGTGTTCCTCTGAGGCGGTCTCAGAAAGAAGACATCACCCCCGCGAAGACGAAAGTGCCTCCTATCTTCATAAGACAGTAGTAAGGAGAATACGCCCCATATTTCAGAAAGGACCTCTTCAAGTTATAATTTCTTATTCTTTCTCAATTCTAAAGGCAGTTTAATTGCTAAAATTTAACTGGCATGCGACTTTTCAGTACATTTAGATATAATGATGTGAAGAGAAGGCCATCATCTTTAATTAGTAGCCTTATCCTTCTTACTACTGTCTTATGAAGATAGGAGGCGCTTTCGTCTTCGCGGGGTGTTGTCTTCTTTCTGAGATGGCGTCAGAGGAACGCATTGGCATTTTTTGTTCGTTGGAAGTCTTTAACACGCCACCCCTATAGGGAAGTGAAAAATGTAAAATTCTATGTTCTAGCCCCTCTACCGTGGGTACGCCTGCATTTGATAATCTCTCGGCCTTGGAGAAAAAAGGAGAAAGAATAGATTTCTTTTCAAATAATTTGTTATTTTCCGATGATAAACCTCATTAGGATATCATTATAGAAAGACCCATTCAACTCAAAATGCATGCGTTATAGTGTATGTTGCAACACTTTGAGTAGGGAGGGTATGTCTTGGTATCATTTTTGTCAAAACGTATGGAAAGTTTAGTACCGGGGCACCTACACTGTGCAAAATGCATGGATGTCTCTTACTACGGTACCTGCAAAAATTGAACAGTAATGTCGATGATGATGATGGTGGTGATGGTGATGATGATGATGATGATGATGATGATGATAACGATGAAAAATAATTATTACTATCGTGGTAATGGTGTTGGTGATGTAGATGATGATGATGATGATGATGATGATGATGATGATGATGATGATGATGATGATTAAATGATGGTGGTGATGATTGTGATGATAATGATAGTAGTGGTGGTGGTGGTAGGTGGGTGGGTGGCGATGATGGTAATATCGATGATATTAATTGATTTGGTGGTAATGGTGGCCGGTGGTTGTGATGGGGCTGGTAATAATGATGATGATTGGGATATTGATAATGGTGATGTTGACGACGATGATGATTAAAATGATGGTGTAATGATGGTGGTGGTGGTGATGATGATGATGATGATGATGATGATGATGATGACGACGATGATGATGATGATGATAATGATGATCAGGATCAGGATCATGATGATGATGGTAGTTTTGGTGTTGGTGCTGCTGCTGATAAATGGTAGCCAGTGGTGGTGATGCCGTTATTAATCAATTAAATACCACACTACTTACGTTCCGTCTCCACAGGTTTCTGAGTTGTAGCCACCAGCGGTTCCTCCTCACCAAACACGGCCACGACACCTTCTAAACTCGCCAGCGCCAGGGCGGCAACTCGCTGTCGATCCGGGGTCCTGTTATCGGCGGGTACGCGTTTGTCTACCGGGTCAATGATGGGGATGCTATCGTCCATGTTCCCTCTGCGGCCGTGGAGAACTCGGCGTCCTGTTGATAACCGGCCTCGTCGCACCCGTGTGTCTGTTATTAGAATACACAATATTAACATTAATCATTTCACATCACAATTAGAATATCATACATGGAACTAATGTGTTTTTATACAATGTTTAAAGCAGGAAAAATACTGACAGCATAGTTTTCTTAATTGTGCGCCCCCACCCCACTAAAAAAAACTACACAACAGCAATTTCAATCTCCATATTGTATATGTAGATGGGTGGTCAGATGGATTGATAGATAGATGGATGAATAGATGGATGGATAAATACAAGATAGAGATGCATGTGATGTAGATAGGTAGATAGATAGGTGCGAAAAATTCGTCTTTTTGAGCCCTCGGAGAGCACGTAAATAGAGTAAATTATTGAAATTAATATAGTGGAGGCTTCACACGACATATATAACCACTTTTCGGACCGAATTGGGGCTGATTTGACCGTAGTATTTGAGTTAGGGTCGTGGATATTTCTCGGAACTAGCGCCGATAGATAGATAGATAGATAGATAGATAGATAGATAGATAGATAGATAGATAGATAGATAGATAGATCGACAGACAAATGGATAGATTAGATATGTAGGTAGATACTTGCTTGGACCATGCTTGGACTAAAGGATAGATGCGTTGATAACTGGACGTTTATATATAACCAAAACTTGCATATTTGTTTCTAGATACTCAGTTTATTGCTCGCTGATCAGAAGATCTGCAGCCATGACATGCATAAATTTATTTAATGAATTTCCAACATGCATTCCCTAAGTTACCTGCTGCATATATTATAATATTATATGAGAACCTTTGAAGTCAAATACCTGCTAACGCACAACCAGCTCCAGAAATATCCAAGATAATCATGAGAAGTGCCACCAAATATGAAGCCTGGATGTCCGGCCACATCATGCCCGAGCAAAAAGTGTCCGTCTTAATGAAAAGGTGTCCCGGATAATTGCGAAACAGAAGCCCACCTTCGTAAGATCGATTGTATACAATCCTAAATTATGACGATTGTTGTTGTTTTTTCACCGTTCCGTCAATATTTAGGATATACACGCAGTTTTCACTACTTTACTCCAAGTGGCGCGAAACACGTACCCGAGCAGACGGCAGATGAAAGCTGGCGAAACGACTGGTAGAAGCATGAAGTGGACCTCAAATTCAGGCGGAGTTTCCCTCGTGAACTTTTCCTCCAATGAATGACTTCATCCAAGATTTCATCGACGCCCGACGAAACAATGCTCTCATTCTCCTCATCAACGTTGTCAGAAACTGAGGTTATCCTTTAATCACAAATTCTGAGCACGATTTCTCGAAAACCTTTTTTTCCTAATGGAGCCACTACGAAGCTATCGTCTGCGAGTAGTACCTGAAATACGCTGACACTGACCGTGGCGTTGCTGTGGAAAACTTGGACTGGTGATCAAGTACCGCTCGAATGAGCAGGGGGGTTACGAGTGGGAGAACTGCAGGTGTTGATCTTGCACGTGAAAAGGACAGATTATAATCTCTCCAACTTGCCCCCTGACGATTCACAAGTTTTCACAAGAAGCTGACATGGTACATAAAAACTACTGAGCCGGTGGGTAAATAATCAAACACGATAAGTTAATTCCCTGGACAGAAGGTTTTGTAAGGGACAATGGAATTTCTTTTGACAAGGAAGGGGTCCAGTGGCCGTGTTGTGTAGTGAAGTTCATTGTGGTTGGAAACAATGCCCAGGAATTGTATGGGTAGGTTATGTATGCAGATTGCCCACTAATTACATACACTAGAGGAATGTTAGCTTTACTCGGTTGCATGTGTTTTTGGTTGGACGTAGTCTTGATCGCAGGATATATGTCAGGAGACTTACATGTATCTCTGACGCATGAAATGTGATCTTGACATAATATTACCCGTGATTGCCAGTGAAACAGATAAGATTATTATATTTGACAATAAATATCTTTAGCTAGAAATTCGCTTTACATTCATTTGTTAAACAGACAATGCACAAATCCGTGCACAAACACATTAAACGAAACTTAGTATTTATTTCACACCCCAAGAAATGCCACAAGAAATATAAATCATTATTATGCTGTGGATATGTACAATTACTATTTCCCAAATATCCTATTTTTCACATCTCCTTGGATTTCTACTCATGCCTGAAATAACTCCAGGTAATAAAACATTTTCTATTTACCATTATTACGACCGATACTTTGGTGTTTTTAAATGTTGGAAAGTCAAGGCCAAATCAAACCTAATCAATATACAAAACAAAAAAGCTGAGGGAAATTTACACCTTTAAATAAATGGAACCCTGAATTCTTTGGATCAACCTTCTCCAAATAGCTAGGGCCTATACATTTTTTCTGCCAATGTTGTTTATAAAAAGAACATCAATAGAATTTATCAGACGTAAAACAAATGAAATATTGGGTCTGAGAATCTAAACTACAACAAACTGACAGGTTAGAAAACTCCTTTCCGATCAGAAAACTCCTGAATTGGACGCACAAGTGTTTGATTATCCTTTGTGAATTTGGTGCGGGTGGTTCGCTGTGCTTGTACACTCTTCCTGGACTCTGATTGTTTTATTGTCACTTTTATACTGAGAACGAATTAATCGCTCAACCGATGGTACGGGTATTGACTTCTCTGAAAATTTGTAGTTCGGATTTATTTTGACTTACACGCGGAAGAAGGCTACCCTCGTTTGTTTGTTACTACTTGCACACAATAAAACAGAAGGTTTTTTATCTATAGATTTAAGCGGGAAATGTGTGTTGATCACGGTTATCAAGACCAGTTGACATTCGTGAACGTGAGGATGAACAAATGCAGTAACAAGTAATCTGTAAGGTACATTCATACTACACTGAAGCAGGTGACGTTTCAAGCACAATGCAAGATTTAGGGTATTCTTATTAACACCATAGGGTGGCCGCCCATTCAGCTCTTAAAGACACTATACAACATTGTGGAATTAAGCCCCATTTAAAAAAAAGTCAAACTATGTTATCTGACATATCCGACAGTGTTTGACTGAACTAAACACCCTAGAACACAAACTTCAGACATGTACAGATACAAATCGGCACATGAATTATTGTCAGCTGACGAAAATTCAGCAGGACAAAAACTGGAATGGGCGTTAAACAATTTTCACTTTTTATAAACACATAATGGTCATTTTGATCTGCATTTTTTTTTTAGGGCTTCATTCTTATAGACCCAGAGGTGACAGTAGTATGGTGAATCATGTTACTCAGATTTTTTTTTTAACTGGAAACATTGTACCATGGATCCTACTACAATGTACATGTAGTAGGATCCATGGTAATTCGATGCCTTGTTCAGGGCTTGTGCCGGCTGACACCCTAAACCCTAGGGGAAGAGTGGAGGTGTACACCATGGAACCTAAACAATTCATTATTTGTTGATCTCAGAATACCCTAAATAAGTACTCCATTACCCTAAACAAGTATGAAAGACACTGGCTAACATTTACCACATTTCAAAAACAAATGTGAGCTACATATTCTCCACGATCAAAGTGTCTTTGATAAGGACTAAAAATGAAGCCCTGAAAAATTTGTATTTCAAAAATGATGATTCAGTGCTTTAAAAAGTGAAAATCTACAAGCATTCAAATTGACCGGATTCACCTGCCTATTTCTTCCCATAGGTGCAGATCTAGGCTATTTTATCATCCAACGGAGTAGAAATTGTTTATCCATGCATATCTTGCCATTGGCAGCATAACTTTCCAAACTTTTGTATTCTAGGGTGTTTATTTGTCCATTTGAACACTATTATGTAGCTCACATATCAAAGTTTGACAAGTTTTTAAATTGAAGCTCCATAATGTTAGCCTATCACTTTAACGTTTGAAAGGATACCCTTTTAAAGTAAACTTTCTGTTAAAAGTACACCCTTTCTTCCTAATGCTGGTTATTTTGATTTCCTTTTCACTGTACGCACGTACATCGCCGGACCGTGAAAAACAACCCTTTTTACGCGATTTTCCACATGCACATGGGGTACACATTGTAGTGGTGAACATTGTAATGACAGTGGTCCCCTGCCCCTGCCCCCACCCCACCCTTCCCCCTCCCCCACCCCGCACCCTTCCCCCTCCCCCTCCCCACCCCACCCCGTTTCGCGCGTTACGCCCGCAACGCGCGAAGCATTTTCTTTCAAATCTCCCGCATCTTCTGAACCAAAATAATTTGCTACGTCCATAGGTACGCGGTTTTCAAGTAGCGCAACAATTCGTTCTTGCATGCCACACCAAAAAAAAAAAAAATTAGCTCAAAAAACGTAAAATCATGTGTAATTTCAATGCAAATTCTCTTTTATTTCAATTTGTGTTTCCAGTAGATTTGCTAAGAATGCTACTAAGAGTGTCTAGACAACAAATAGTATTTTTGAAGCTTTGTTTAGTTAATTTAAAATAAATTCTAATTCTTATTTTATATATAAATAAGCATAATTAATTAATGTGAAATAATTTCCGCGCAATTAACTATAAAGTTTTGTCTTGTGCGACGTGCGAGCCTATTTTCGGCGTGATTGCGCGGTCGATGGCCGAGATCTCCGGCTGAGATGTGGGTGTAAAAGACCCGGATATTTAGGGTTTTAACTTTCGACAGACATCAAAGTGATATGGGAGGACAATATCAGCTGATA